>JAVHNF010004537.1:0-13351 GCA_034783455.1 Micropsitta finschii | reverse complement strand
TTTTGGTTTTGATTTTGTTTTTTTAATTTGTTGTGGGGTTTGGCGTGGATTTTTTTTAATTTTTATTTTATTTTTTTAGTTTTACAGGCTTGGGTTTCTATTTTTAATATCTATCTCTCCTGTCTTCCTTTGATTTGCTGTGTTTTAGAGGCCTGAAATAATAAACTTAATCATTTTCAGGCAAAGATACTGAAAGTATGCAAAGGAAAATAGTGGCACCACATCAGCTGTGCATTCTAGTCCTGCTGAGGTTGGTTCTCCTTAGCCAAAGGAAAGCCTGTGAATATCAGTGTTTAGGACCCAAAAGGCATCTGCCTGGCATCAGTTCACCTCTTGGCTGATGCTTTGTTTTTTGAATAAACAAATATTCCTGCTCTAAGAATACAGAATCCATCTTCCCATGCTCAGGTTTTGTGTTTTTCCATTTTCTGTTCCTCTTCTCCAGATGTTTCCATTACCCAGCATTTTGATGGATGTTTTCCAGTTGACGGCATTTTGATGGATTGGTGATAACCCAGGTTGGGATTCCTGCTGTATGGTCTGGGCACCAGTAACAAGGCTGGAGGACTGTGCCTTGTCATCAGTATTCACTGTACACTCAGGAAAGCAAAATCAAAATATGTTTGTCTTTTCTTGCCAGCAGGGGAATAGTTGATTGAATGCACCTTTAATTACTAAGAATTTTAGTATCTTGCACTAAGATACAAAGCTGCTATAATTAACTGCATTTAACATTGGAGGAGTGACAGACAGGTGTAATTTTTTCTGTTCAGGTGCTTCTTTGTTGTCATTGTTCTGTGTTTCTTATATGCAGCTGTGAAGATGTGATCTTTTGAAACACCATGGTCTGAGAGAACTTTAGGTCATATTTTGTCAGACTGACATATGATTTTATTTATCTTTCCTCTTGCAACGCCATAGCAACAAGCAATGTTTTCTTGTTTGGGAATCAATATGGGAATATATTCTGCCCAGCAACTGAATTTTGGAGCATTCCTCAAAGGAGAAGGTTTAGGGGGAGTCCTGATGATCTCTGTAACTGCACTTGCTTTATTAGGAACTGTACTACTGCAGCTTTATAGTGAAGTGTCCTGGGTTCAGTAGGTGAAACAGTGAGAAGAAAAACAACATGGACAGAAGAACCCAAAAGACAAAACATCTAGGCAAAAAGCTATTTTTTTTTTTCTGTGGTGACATTTTAGTGGACCTATGTTGAGGCAATGACTTAAGCATCGAGATGAATTTTTCCTTTGAACCAGAATTTACAAGATCTGTTACCAGGCGTACAGGTTTTCTTGCTCAATGAAACTGGTGGTGTTACTTTTGGAGGGGAAAAATACATTTCAGTCATAAAGATAGCTTGTCTTTCTTCATAGATTATGATAGAAAGATGAAATCAAAATTGACCACTTCCTGCCCTCCCTCCCCCCATCTCCTCTTGAGAGCCCTGATTTCCTAGCTCAGCTCAATCTGTGCTGTCAGGGCATGAGGATAATGAATAAAATGGTCATTTTAAGTCTCCACATCAAGTGGGTTCAAAGGAAGTAATTCAGAATAGAGAGCAGAAATGATTTTTGACAGCTATGAACAGGGAAGAGATCCTGTTTAAATTCTGTTTAATCAGTAGTGCTCACAAGCTCCTCTGCTAGTTCCAGCTGTACTGAATACTTGTTATGTAAACTTTCTCTTCATGTTAGTGTCTGATAACCAGTGGCTGCCTGTTAAAAGCTAGTAAATTCAAAGTGCGTGTAGGGTTTCCCTTCTGCTAACACAGAAGATAATACAAGGTTAGAATGGGAAGGTAACAATAGCATTTTTCTCCCTTTCTTGATTTCCTTAGACCAAGACTTCAAGTTTGCCTATCATTTAATTATACTGGATTTCAGTGTGGGAAAAAGTGAAGGAAATTTCAAGGTTCTTGTGGGGTTGGACAGACTCAGTGTTGCCTCCTGCCTTAATAAGTAAGAAGGAACAAAATAAAGATGGAAAGATGCAGAATTTATAGCATTTCTAAATACATTCTTCTCTTACAGCAGGATATATTAGATTCAGTCCTGTCCCCCAGGAGCCTTCCCAGATCAGATAGAATTTTAAGGATAAGAATTACCTCCCTGAATAGCACTCAAAAGAAAATTGTAAGGTAGGGGAAATTTCAGGGAATTAGTGTAATAATTCTTGTGGCTCCATTATACAAGTAGACAACCACTTTGTGTATTAGTTAAAGCTTCTGAGTAGTCTTCAATTTTGTAACATATTATTAAGGGATAAAACAATTAGAGCTTTTACTTGTTTGCGCTTACAAGTCTTTCACTCATTATTGCTGCCTGTGAGACCTTCAGCACCAAGTTAAAACCAAGCAAACTCCTACAGAACCAAATTAATATAAAAATATTCACATATTACTCTAAAGTGAGTGTGATAGTTCCCAAATCATCATTTGTATCAGCATCTATGAAGCCCAGTGTTAGAAACTCCAGGTATTCCACAGTATACTGAAATCAAAAACAAGCCCAAATGCGAGTGATCTCACAAAATGACTTTAAGTATTTTGGTTGAAGTCTGAGGAAAAAGCTATTTGTAATTTGATTTGCTTCCTTGCAATGTGTGCTTCATGGCTAAGGTATTGAAGATGTTGTTTTCCCCTAATTTAATATTCCCAGTCTTTGTATAGTCCAGACTGTTGCTGGGTAGTTAATGGCTCAGTAATGTTATAACTGGTCCCTGCTCCCAGTCTCTAGCACAGGTTTCTCCTGGATTTATCAGAAAGAGCAGTGAAAGCTCTGGGCTACTGCATCTACCACCAAGAGTACACCTTGGCCCTGATGAAATAACCTTGCATAAACTGATAAATAAATAACCTGATAACACAATAATGTGTGACTAAATGGCAGGTAGGATGCTGTCCTGACATTTACACTGCAGGATGGGTTTGTTTTTCTTTTTTCCCCTCTCCAACCAGACACCAGACCACATGTGCATGAGGGTCTAACATGTGAATAGGAAAGGAAGAAGTTCTTTACTGTGAGGGTGGTGAGGCACTGGAATGGGTTGCCCAGGGAAGCTGTGAATGCTCCATCCATGACAGTGTTCAAAGCCGGGTTGGACAGAGCCTTGGGTGGAATGGTTTAGTGTGAGGTGTCCCTACCCATGACAGGAGGGCTGAAGCTAGATGATCTTGAGGTCCTTTCCAGCCCTAACTACTCTATGATTCTATGATCTCTTCAGGCACAGCCAGTGAATAATTACTGCCTTTCTTAAGACAGCCAGCTCATCAACCTGGAGAGAGAATTGCTATACTTATTTATTGTCCTTTCTTGTCTGGCTTGGTTTTTCATGCCTCTTTATTCTTCAGGATCTGTCGTGACACCAGAGAGAGGTGACCATCTTGGAAGGGTGACAATACTTTCTTCCCGCTTGCTGAGAGATTGACTTCAATATTGGTGCTGCAGATACCTCATGGTATTTAGGACTGATGTTTCACCACCAGAACTAGAGGCCAGATCCTGAAAAATACAAACTTGGGTTTTTCTCTTTCCTTTGGACCAAGTATAACACAGCAGCCTACGCAATAATACCTAATCGCTGGAGTATTTCAGCAGTCCGGTGACTGCTATTTGTCTGTCAGATGTGGATTTGGATCCCAGTGCTGTGTTACCCTACACATCTGCAACAGTGAACATCTTGGGTAGGTGTCTTTGTGTCAATAACTGGGGTCATCTCTCTAGGATCTGCAAGCAAGATAGAGGGGCCTGGGCCTTGCTGGCATGCTGTGGCATGTCTCTGCTAACCCAGTAGTGGTAGTGGTCAACACAAAGCACCATGGCTGCAGCTGCATGAGAGCTCAGGCTTGGTAGTTGGGAGTGAGGAAAAAGTGCTGCTTCCTGTGCCTGCTTCCCCAGTGCCATTCCCACAGTGTATTTAAAAACAGAACAGAACCTACCCCACCTGTGAGCTTGGCTGTTGAAGGTACCACACCCAGGAAACCTCATGTTGTGTACCTGGCATGCTTGATGAAAGGGAATAAAATAGAAGGAATGATAACTTGGACATGCAAATGCTTGAGGGGAACAGCCCCTCTGCCTGCCTTGTCATTTGTAGACCAGTATTTCCTAAAGAGAGCCTTGCTTTAAGTCATTTGCTACTACTAGTTATCTTTCTTTGTCTTTTTCCTTTCCTTTCAACCAAATGTTGGATTCTAGAAAAACAGTCCTCCATGTAGGATGCTTTCTTGTGCATAATAACTGATGCAGGAAATAGCACAGAAGCAACACTGGGAAAAATATCGTTTTTCTTGACTAATCATAGAATAGCCTTCACCCTGCAGACAAGACTTAACGTACAAAGTAGTTGGTCATGGATACACTGTTTCTTATCTCAATGGATTTTTCTAGCAAATTTTTGTTTTTCTTCATTCTAATTCTTCTAACTTTATGCTTACCTGGATTTCTGGGAGGCAAACATCTGGTCTGTTTTCTTCCACTTAGTTTCCCTATGCTGGTGTATGTTGGAAACGTGGCTATGAAATGAAAATACTGTTACACAACAGTGGATGCTGCAGTAGTTATGTTAGACTGTTCTAACCAGCAGAAGATTTAGTATCTTGTCCACGCTTTAGGTCAATTAATTTATGAAATGAGAACATCTTGTACAAATATGAAGATAAGTTGAAATTTGAGACTTAAGATCACTTGCAGCCCACGTTTAATTAGGCACAAATAATAAATCACAAATAGTGATTACAGAAGAAAGGAGGGGGAGGAGAGGAAGGCCACATATTGGGAAGAAAGTTTCCTGCAAGCTACTGAGGAGTAAATGAGCCCTTTCTTTAATTATCTGCACTAGTCTTTGAAATGAGATGATGGGACTACAGCTGTTCTCAAAAACTAAAACCTGTGGAGAAAATCCAGTTGTGTTTAGAAAGGGTTTGGCAATATTTTTTCATGTTCTAAACTGGCAAAGGCTGCAGTGAAATTTGGGTGGCAGAAATTCCCGTCCTAGGCTCCCACCTCTGACCTTTGGGAGGAGAGAGATGGGATTTTTTAGGGTGATGATGATAAGCAAAATCTTGAGGTCTCTGACCTGATAAGTCAGTTATTGAATTCACTATAATGGGAGAGAAAGTTTGCCATACTGAGAGATTGTGTCTGGATTTTCTGGTGTTTGAGTGGTAATAGCCTCTCTTGGGCTATTAACTGTCTGATAATGCTTAATATGGTGGTGAAGTGCACAAGGTCATGAGTAGCAGAGGGAGGGGGGAAAAGGCACTGAGAGAAAGGAAGGTTAACTATTATTGCTGCTTTTAATATAGTGGAAAATAATATGGCAATGAGGCAGAGTGGCTGGTCTGGAAGTTCACTCTAGCTTGGAAATACAGGGTTTTTCCAGTTCCTGGTGATAACAGAACTTTGGAAAGACAGCATCCTCTCTTGAGGCAGTACTTAGCAGCATCTGACTGTTATACTGATTGATGGGGTAGTTTGAGAGAGATGGTTAATTCCCACAGAAATTTATTGCTGCTGGAGAATGATAATGGAAACCTTGCACAGTAAAGAGGCTTATAAGAAACGGCTATTTGTCTTGTCCTGTGTTTGTAGCCTTTTGTTAAACCCTGAGCCTAACTCTTAGGCTGAAGATTGTCAGTGATGTGGACTTTAAGTGTGTGCTTTGATCCATCAGATATTTTTTCCCTGCTGTTGTGTGTTAGATGAGTACAGTTAATGCCACTAGATGCAGGTAAAATGACAGTAGGAGAGGGCAAGGAGAAAAGAAGGAAAGATAGATGGTCCAGAGATTTTAAAAGGTGCTACTAGTGTTAGAAGCTTAAATGCCAATTATGAATTGAAAATAAAACATCCAAACAAGTTGGAAACTTACTGTTGCTGACACTTAAGGGTCATATGTTGCTTAAATGTTGTATGTTGCTGTTTAAAATGTATTCTAGGTAGTTGCTGACCATGGATTGGACTAGTGGGATGGTGACTTGAGGCAAAACTGCAAGTTATGGAGGCCTTAGCAAGAAGGTTCCAGTACAATGGATAGAGAAGTCATCTAAGGAAAAAGAAATCCAGGTGCCCCTCAGATGAGTGTAAAGCTATGGAAGTAAACTAGAAGAAATTGCCAAAGGCAGTGAGATGGACATACATGTACTTCTCTAACTCTCTACTGGAAAAATCTTTGTTGAGAGTTGAATGAAAGCTTTGAGAAGTTAGCAGACATGGCTTCCTAAGAAGCAGAGACAGGGTTAAACATCTCCATTGCATGTACATTAAAATCCTTCTCGCCAGTATGCATGCACATCTATTTCTTTCTGTAACTTAACAGTCCATAATTAGCAGAATGGAGCACCAGGGCTCTGTCAGAGGAATAAACTGAGCAGAATGCACTTTTTGAATGTGCAGGTAGTACTTACATATGCTTGCATCTCTTGCTGAATCAGGTATCATTTTCAAAGGCAAAGTTGTGTCAGTGTATGAAAAATGATGTAGTTTTGCTCCAAATAGAGGTAAAGTAATAGAAACCACCCCAAAGTGAACTGCATTGTTGGATGTAAGCTAAAGATGATCTGAAGGATTGCATATTAATCAAACTGTTCCTGACTACTTGCGCTGCTGTCACTTATCTGCAAAGAAAGTCACTTTAAGGTCATTCTTAACGGAGTAGGACTGCCTTCCCTAATCCTTGTTAGAATCAAAGGTGTCAATCCTCATCTGATTTTGGAGATTAATATAAACTCTTTTTTTCTCCCCTCTTTACCTCTATATACAGTTGTGTGTGTGTGTGGAACATTTCCCAATATTTCAAGCCTTTAATTGTTGCAAAATGCAAAACATACTTATTTTTATCTTTTTTCATCTTGTGGTTTTTTTTTTTTTGCCAGGTAAATCCTACCTGCATATGAAGATGCTGTGCTCCCTTGTTTTTGGTCTCAGAGTCAGTTCAGTGGTAGTCTTTCTTATCTTAGCAAAGGCATCTTTCAGCTCTCCAAGAAGACAGTTTGAATGAGGGTAGCAAGATTTACCATCCCTGCCTGCAGCTAAGCTGAGCGTGTCCCCAAGGTTCTTTGAGACTGATTTAGTTTTGCTGTTCTTTCTTCTTTGTTCCTGTTTCTCATGCAATAGCTCAGCATACTGAACATAAGTGTTAAAATGCTTATTAACATAAGCCAAAGCTATGAATTCAAATACACCCACATTCAACCTGGAAGCTTGCTATCTGGGCCTGCCTCTGTGTAAAACCAATCTCTGGTGCCATTTTCAGACTATTTGGATTAAAGAAGTGCTGGAAACATCAAGATATTTTGCTCCCAGGGGACTTTGGATGCATTTTGGAGAGCTCTGTGCATGTTTTTTGTTATAATCTCCTCTAATTTCTATAGCTGTCACTTCCTTGATTTTTAACACAGATGTAACTGCATTAATATTGCTGTATAGAGTTTTGATTTGCTATAGTGTGATACAGCATGCATAACATGGAGTTAAAATTGGTTAAGTGGTTTTCCTTTCATTAAGTCTGTAATGGTTTATTTGGCAAACTCACTATTTTATTTCTCTCCTGGCAACTCAGTCTCTATTTAATTTGCTGGGTTTGTGTTTTTTAGGAAAGGGCTGGAATAAAGAAAAAACGCTGAATGATTACTGACAGTGCTGCCTTAAATGCAAAGAGAAATAAAGTGTGATAGAAAGGTGGTGCTGCTTAAAGATGCTGTGCTGGCGCTGGATGGAATATTTTAAGATTTGTTTTCATCTAACATTAGTTAGGTTGAAGGCTGGATTCATGAGATAAAATGACATCGAGAGCTAGGTTATGCGGTTCCTATGAGTCTTGCATGCAAATCACAGTGTAGACTTATCATATGAATGATAGCAAAGTTCTTCTAAATGCAAATTTTTTATAAGCAAAAGTTAGCTAAGATTTGCATTTAACTGGATGATGGGAAGCAAGGTTTGCATAAGATTAGCAACAAGTAATACAACATCATAGTAAGGAGGAAACCAAATATTGTTGTGATCTCATGTGCTTACTGAATTTATTTATGGGTGTCTCTTAATCATTCTTCTAATCACTGGAGGAAAAAATATGTAACCAAAAACAGGGTAGAGAAAGAAGAGTGCTCAGAACTTAGAAGTGTGATAAGCTGGTGGGGAACCCACATCTAAGGCAAGTAAGTAAAGCAGGTATAATGGTGAATAAGAGGTGAGAGCTGCTCTTTAGCACTGAGATCAAGTGGCACAGAGCAGCGCACATTCTCCCTTCTCTCTCCCCTGCCCAGCAGTTTGGCCTCATCTGTCCTGTTTATTAGGAAGTGTACCCTGGCCGTGCTCAGCTGTGGGGTGTGTGTGGTGTGTGTCTGAAGTGCACCAGAGAGGATGTCAGCAGTCTTGGTGATACTTAGGCCTCGTTAGTCACTGCTCTGAGCCTGGTGAAGTCATCTTGTTTCTCTGCCCCTAAATTCCCTGCAGTCAAATACTGGTTTTATTTTGTCCCTTGCATACTTTTTTAGTGCATGGCTTTTCTTGTCTGATTATCTATGGTCTGTATAAGCATAGCTTTCAGCTGATACACTTCTATCATTTTATGATTACTTTTTATGAAGGTAATCACTGATGCAATCATAGGTATTGGCTGAAGGCACATGATGGAAGGAAGAACCTGGCTCTATCTCCTTAACCTGAATGTAAGGATGGGGTGGCTGATGTGAGGCCCTGTGAAATGGCCCTATTCTGCAGCAGCTCAGCTGTCTCAACCTCTCCTCCCAGGGCAAGGGCTGTATAATCAGGTCACCTACAAATGATTTGGCACCAGGTTTCCTATAAACGTTTGGTTTGCAAAGGGTGACACGGTGTGATATGGCCAATGAACCATTGTATCTGCCCCATCCTTCATCTTGTGTGGTGATGCTGGTGTAGAGACAGGCTTGGAAGATAATAAAAGGAGTATGTGCATATTTTCTCATATGCTGATGTCAATTAGAAGAAAATACGCAGGTTTTCCAGGAAGACTAATAATAAGACTAACAAGCAGAATGGTGTTGCAGGACATTCAGGATTCATTAGTGTTCTGAAATTGTAGATTTGTATGATGTGTTACCTTTCCATTTGATGCTTGGTTTCCTAGTCATCCATAAATATTGCCCCCCTTTTTCCTTCCAAGCTTTATAGTAGGAAAGTGCAGTATTGACAATGCAACAAAATTCCCTATTCAATTACACAATCCAGTAGCAAATACCCTCATTGAAATAATCCCGCCAGAAAGAAATCAGAGCACAGCATCTCAGTGTATGTTTTAACTCACATTGGTGGATAAGCCCCTGTGGTGAGATGGAGTTAAGGCTGGCATGCTTGTAATCATTTAAGAGCAAAAAGAGAAAAATCATGACACGGGATATTAATTATCACCCAAACAAGTACTACATATCAGAAGATAATTTATTGTTAAAGAAATCTTAATACTTCAAAATGTAGAAATGAAGTATCAGAGACCTAAGTAACATTGACAGTAACAATGCTGCATGGTAACAAAAATAAAAATAATTAATATTTATGATATCAAATACCCCTCTCCACACCTTTTTACATCCCTTCTTCTCTATTTGTGCTTGAATAAAGTGCTTGATTTAACGTAAGTTGCTACATTTATGAGCAGTGAGTATAGTTCACAATAAATCATGGGTAGGTAGATTTGTTAGTGCTCAAGGTGTGTGCTAATGCATGTTTGTACTGTTTTATTTCATTTGTACATGACTTTCATGCATTAAGCTGCAGTAAGAAGTGATATGGATAAATTATTATCTGTAATATCAAATCAGATGCATTAAAGGGGGACTAAGTGGGTCAGACAATTGGTGCAGCTATATTAAAACATTCCATAGATGGGCTAGCTAGTATATGGAATGCCAAAAAAGTCTTCCAGTGTCCAATTCCTCAAATAAGAAACTTCTGATCCTTCATCAGGCCATCACAATTGGCCCAAGAAGATCCAATCAACAGTAACACACCTACTGTCAGTCCTATTGTAAGTGCTTGCAACCTCATGTGTTATACCAGGTTGCAGGAAGATAGACTTGATCAACTTGTCTTAATCAAAGGAGTAACTTTTATGAGGAGAATCCCAAATGCACCCAGAACTATTTTGTGCAATGTTGCCATGGAGAGTTTGCATTCTGAGTACAGGAAAAAAATAGGTTTTATGTGCGTTAATTTTGTGTGTTGAGTTTTCCCTCTCCTGTCTGTCACCCTGTTTTGTGCGCTTGGCTATGAGCATAGGAAGGCGTAGAGGCCTTCTGTTAAAGTTTGCAAAGGTTTCTTGTGTCATACAGGTGTGTCTTACACTGAAAGACACTGAGGTCCCTTCCAGTCTTGCATAATTCTGTACTTAGAAATAATATGCATGATATTTTCATTTATTTTGGTGATGTGGAAGGTTAGAAATATATTGTTCATTTGGGATATAAAAGGCAAACACATGCCGAATTTCTTTAATTAAACTGGAGTGATTAAACTCAATTTAACTAATGGCTTTACTTCTACAGTCTCAGAGCAAGTATGTACTACCTTTCCCAGCATGTGCACTATGCTTCTTATATCCCCTAAAGTTCAGGCCCCTATTAAAACAGGAAGGAAGTTAATGCACAATTTCTTTGGGTTGAGTGGGTTTTGTGTAGGGTATGAGAAATACCAGCATGTTAATAATGTTTTTTTCAGGACAAGTTGTTTTAGATGTAGGAAACCTACTTGCTTTCCCAGCAGAGACCTGCACAGTTCTCCCCTTTACCCCCTGCCATTCCTCCCAATCCAACATGTGGTGCTAAAAAATAAACACGTTTTATATCTTGGCAATGACTGTGAACTGCTTCAATTTATTAAGTCCCCTGAGGCCTGCGTTTAAATGAAAGTGGACAGAAAAGGCAGGTGAGCATTTGCGTAAACTGAGAAATAATTGCCTAATTTGTGGCAGGGGAATAGTGATGATCTGACAACTATAATTTTGCAGAGAATGAAGCTTTCTAGTATTTATTATTTCTAGTACTCAGGAGGACAAGGGAAAGAAGCTACTCTCATTCCTCTTCCCCCCTCCTCGATGCTCAGATAGAAGAGTAAGTAGGAGCTTAAGTATGTTACCTTAAGAACAAGGTGGAGGAATCTTCTTGTTGCCCTGATTTCATTGAGGAAAGTGCAGAAGGAGACACTTAAACCTGTTGAGCTTCCATGAGACAAAAGTGCTTGTGATAAGCTTAGGAAGTCACTGGGCTTATATGTTCTGAGACTTGTGACGGTACTGCGTTTTGGTGCCTGATGCACCAAGAAAATCATAACATTGCTGAAGCAGTGCCAAATCTTTTTAGATTGCTTTCCGGTCATAGACTGCTTTGTGGTTAATTCCTACCTCTAAAGCTACAGAAGCTGAAAGGATTCTTAAAGCAAACTCTGAAACTTGAGAACCTCTCAAGAGCTTGATCTTGAAGAAAAGCATCAGAGGCCACAAGTTAGCAGCACTGTACAACATGCAAGCATCTCGCTATGCAGCACCAAACCAATTAATTGTACTTCATCAGGGAATACTGTAGCAGTATCTGAAATGCACAGCGAGATCTAAGTGAGCTAGACTCTCCAAACTCTAAAAGTAACAAAACAGGAAGAGCCTCCTCTCTGATTTAGCTGTCAAAGGCAGCTTCTGGCGTTCCCACTCTCCAGTTTCTTGCAGGATGCATCACTCAACACTTCAATTTCAACATATATGTCAAGGAAAAGCCTCTGAAGATAAACTCATTTTGTTTCTTTCTATATTTAATATATGAATAGTTCATTACATAAAAGCAGTTAAAGGATATTCTGTTCATCTGTGACATGGAGAAAGAGATGACAATTGGTGCATTCCAGGAAGCAGAAAATTTTTAATTAAAAATGCCAGGCTAATTTATTTCACTCTGAGCCATTTCTGTTGTGCTACTGGGCTGTTGTGCAGTCTTGTCAGCTGTTTGTCTGAATATAAATAACTGTAATTTTCACACTTGTCTCTTCCTACAGTTTGTAAAAATGGTTGGTTACAGCATCAAACTAATTTCTTATCTGCTGAGCAGGTTTTAATACAAAAAGTTCTCAGAAAATTACTTTATCTTTTATAGAAAAAATAAATGGACTTGGTGGCACACAGGAGTCATGTTTTTCATGCTGTAGTTATTTGTCAGGGAGCTTTAGCAATGCTTTGTTCTTAAGCTCACTTTTCCCAAGCGAAGCCCCTCTTGCCCCTCCACCATCAGGGCTGTGGGAAACCGACCCTACTGAGGCTGTGGGTAGAGGTATATTAGCAGCTGCAAATGGATGGAAAGATGCTGGAATGGGTGAGTTTCTCTCTGAAAACACTCTTACCTTGGATTCTGATTGCTGGTGGAGATGAGAGGCAAGGCCAAGGATGTAGCTCTTCATATATCAGCAAGTTCATATTCAAGAAAAGCAGTGAGGTGTTGCTTTGAACAAATTTTCCATGGCTGAAGGGGAGGGTAAAGCTATAAGAATAAATATATTGGATAAGACCAAGGTGTTGTCTGGTATAGCATCTCATCTTGACCTGTGCTTACAAGTGAGTATGGCAGTGGAGGGGAGAGACATTCTGTCCCGTGTCAGGCTGCTGGTCTCCAAGCATTGGCTTGTGGACTCACTAAGCTGGTGGATGGGGTTTGTGTGCTGTGGAGGGTTTGTGCTTGAGCAAAGATACTTGTATACAGGTCTGACTTCTGCAGCCTGTTATGCTTTCCTGTGTGCAGCACTTCTCCCAAATGATGATTTCTAATACTTGAGAAATCTGCAGTGTTTTGAGCTCCTCTTAGAAAGGTTTGCTCAGGCTGGCTATTCTCAGTGCTTGCTTTTCCCTTTGGGTACAGGAAGAATATAGGGCTGGGCACAGTGTAATTCTTTATCTGATGATAGTGGAAAAACTTTACCAAGGTTTCCATACGCTGGTGTTTCAGAGGCTTCTGGATTCATGCATGCAGAAGCCCCTGAAGCTGAGCAAAGCAGCACGCTGTCTCTTCAAGCCCGCTGATTTCGGAAGGCTTTAAATTACTGCTGGTTTGGGAACTATAGATGCTTTTTGTATTCATGTGACTGGAGAGAGACTGGTAATTGGAGGTTTTCAGGCATGTAGCAAGGAAGAGCAGGTACTATTGTATTGGATAACTGGAACTTTTCAGAGTAACAGGTTCAACTTTTCAAAGTTGAAAGAATTTTTATTCAGTGCAAGTGACAGAAAACCCTTTAACTGTGGCTTATGCAATCTGTTTCTACCTCTGCCCCTGGCATGAAAAGCCTTGAGTTTGCATTTGTCCCAATTGTTTGTGGAATTGAATGCATGTACG
>JAVHNF010004536.1:19483-31192 GCA_034783455.1 Micropsitta finschii | reverse complement strand
GAACACACTGGAAGGAACATTGGACGCTGTTGTTCAAACAAATTCCATAGATTCACTACCATGGGCTATTTGGCCACTTCCTTCAGGCGTAAAGGAAACATTTTTACGCATGTGCTGACAACCTTAACCTTATTTTGCCAGTTTCACATTTTCTGCATCCATCCTTGGCTACTACTCTATGCAGCTGCTTGCAACATCCTTTTTATTATTTTCACATGAAGATTCTGTAGGAATTCTAATTCTTTGAGCATGACAGATAATTTGCATGAAACATCTTAATTCTGGTGATAAAACCAAATTACAGGTTGGTAATGATGGTGATCCTCAGATAAATCTGCACTTAATGCCACTCGCCAATCTGAAAGTGTGCTTAACTGTTTCCAACTTTATGAAAAAAATGGGGTTTTGTTGCAGAACATGCTAATGTTTTTATTCTGCTGATGAATTGAAAATTGGAAGGGCTTGTTGAAACCAGTATTTGAGATTTTCACCCTACTCCTTTTGATTTCCAGGCACCGTATTATGGCGGTGGAGGTGGTGTTGGTCCATCTCCTGTGTCTTCCAGAGGACAGTACGAACACTATCATGCTATTTTTGACCAGCTGCAACAACAACATGAAAACATTAGAGTGGCTGAAGAGAGGAAAGCCAAATTGAGGGCGCGACTACAAGGCCGGGAAGTTTTTGAGAGGTACGGATGCATTCCATTGGAAGTTGCATGTGGTCTGCTTCAGCTGAAAGTAATGAAAGTTGCTGTACATATTTATCTACAGAGGAATTCCACCTGGAATACGTCCAGGAGTTTCTAAGGGGCCTGCAGGTCATCACCATTTACCTGATGCTGGTGCAGTTAGGAAAAAAATGAAAAGATTGAAGGAGGTGTCTAAACAAGCCAATGCGAACAGGTTGGACTGTGATAATCCATATGTCCCTATGTGTTAGATTCTTGTTCTGTGTCTTGTTTCATTTAGTAATTGAACATGTTTCAAATTTACTTTTAGCCATTGGTACTGTGCTGTCTGTTTGTGTTAGTCCCCTGCAGACTGCAATTCTTCTAGAACCAATGGAAACCTTGGCTTCCTCCGTAATGGAAAAAATGGATTACTATAAACTGTAACTAAGCTAGATCTCAGCCAGAATTCTTGGGTTAATGCAGTTGCAGACAACATCATAAGCCTCCTCCTTTGCTTTTTTCATAGTTCCACTTTTTTGTGTTACCTGCCAAGATGCTTCCATCTCACGCTAACTGCCTTCTCTACATCTAAGTGTTTGACTGTTTAGCACAGAAGAGTGTCTAGAATGCTTGTGGAATTGTTAGATACTGCTTATTTATCAGTGGAAAACTCCTAGGAGTTTTCCTTGTTGAGATGTGAGTGTGAAGTGTTAGAATGGTGTGCAGCTTCCAATTTGGTGATGCTTATTCTTTGCAGTTACTATAAACTGAGTACTTTATATATAAAAGGGTAGCAAATGAGCATTGGGTTGTTTTTGTTTTGAGGGGTTTTTTTTATTATTTCATTCTTTTAAGTAGCTTCTTCAAAATTTCTTCTCCAGATCTGTTAATAATTGCCCACAGAACTGTGTCTGCACTTATGATCAGTAAATGGGAAAATATATTTTTTTCTAGAAGTTTAATTCATGAGTGTTACTAACTTTCCTAAAGGAACAAGTTTTCTCATGCATTATTTAAACTTCTGAAAATCCAATGATGTATGCTATGTAGGAAGAAATAGATGGAGATAATATTAAGAAAAGGAAGTGGCCAAAGAAAATGTTTATGCTTCTAAACTAATTTTATTCAGTTTTACGTTTTAATATGATACATTTTGCCTTTGTAGATATTTTTCTATTTTAAAATTTATGGCAGTAACACATTTATCACCAGCGTTACAGTTTTGCAAGCTACAAGGTGTATTTTGGTTTTTGTAGTCATTCGGGCTGTTGTGAAATAATTAAAATTCCTCCTGGTAAAACCCAGTACTGGAAGGTGTATTTTACCAGCTGACATAAATGCCTGTTTCCATCCTCCTCTATTTATTCTCGGTGCTTGGCACAAAGTGCCACAATTTTATTTTTTTTTCTTTTATTTATAAACTGGATTACCTTTGGCCTTAAGTTGAGGTGCTGTTTCTTAGCATTTAAAATGTGGTAAGTATTTGTACTTTATCATTATCTAGAAGCCATTTCATTCTTACAGCTAGGTTAGTAGTACTTCTCTCCTGCATTTTATTCTTTCAGCTGGAGATGAAATATGAAGATAAGCATTCAGAATGTTTAGCTCACAGAATATAAATAACTGCAACTTTGTTAAGGAAAAGTAATTTAAAGTGTATGTTAAAGAAGTGGAGAAATCCTCAAGTTGCAATCTTTCTGATCACACTACCACAACTAATGTAGAGCTAAGTATATTCAACATCAGCAATCTTAAAAAAAAATGTGTCTTGGACAGAAATGCAGCCCAGAAGAAATCTAATTGAAATGTTTTAGCAAAATGAGTCACTCGGCTTCAGAGTAGAGAAAACCATTTTCATAAAAGTTAGTTGAAATGAGTTTTTCCTGTGAATTTGATTTGAGAGAAATAGGTTTGGGTAGTTTTGCTTTGGAAGCACCTCTCCTGAAACTGTAAGCTAAACTTCAGCTATTATGATGTGGGTTCAGGCAGATTTCAGTATTCAACAGTTGAGTTCATATGCAGTTAGAGTAAAAATCGTGTGGTGAGTCAAATACGAAGATTATCAAGTGTTTGTTTCTTTACCAGTACCACCACAGGGATCATCTTGCCTTTTTGGAGGAGCTACAGTGTTTGTTTTATTGCATCAAAGTCGTTTTATCTCCATCTACCTCTTAATGAATTGAAGCATATGAAAACATTACATTTCCTTGCTGCTTGGGGGAGTGATGAAGGGAGAGAAAAAACAAGATGCAAGGGTATCTAATTAGTATGCTAATTCATTAATGAATTACTAGCAATTTCTCCTTTTTTCCAAAACAGTTCTTTCTTCAACTGGCTCAGCCTGATGGGTTATTGCTATCAGCTTATTCCAATTTCTTCATGCCTGTTGCTGGACTCCCTCAGTCAAACAGGGCTAGGGAAACTTTGGAAAGGGGATCACCTCATCATTCTACCATCTATTATAATATTTTACACAATTTCAGTGTTGTTTGTTTGGGGGCTTTTGTTGCTTTTTGTTTTGGTTTTGTAGGGGTTTTGTTTTGTTTTTTCAATTTATTTATTAGAAAGCTTTCTCGGAGTTCATTTGTAACCAATTTGTTAGAAACTGCTTCATCTACAAAACAATCTTATGTGTATATTAGGAGACTTGGCAGATGCTCATTTACAGTAACTTAAACATAGCCTTCTTGTCTAGCCAAGCAGGTCCTTGACCTGGGGTGGAACATGTATAAAAAGCCATCTTGTTCTAGCTAATTCTAAGGTTGGAAAATTCCTTAACCGTATCTTTAAAAACAAACAAAAATCCCTCCAAGATCCATCCCACCCACCCACCCCCCAAGGATTTGCTGGAACACTCTGAGAATACTAGCACTGTACTAATTATTTAAGTCAAAATGTAGGTCAGTCTTGAAAGACTGCTGTAGTATTGACCTTACTGATTGGTTCAGGTGATGAATTCTTGCTCATTGATGAAGGAAACCTGGAAGAAGCAGTCTTTTTCACAAATGATAACAATAATGAAACAAGCTGAGACATTTCCATAAATCACACTGAGATTGTGGTTTCACTTTTGGTTTTGGCTTGATGACGAGGGTCTAGAAGGATAACATGATGTTTTGTTGTTTGTTAAAAATTGTTCTTCTAACTTATTTGAGCCTATTTTCCTCCATTTTGAGTAAGTCTGGCTTGTATTTTGGTTGATGAAAGGCATTTTTTGAAGATGCCTTACTTATAGAAAGTTACTCTTTTTGTGTGTGTCTTAATTAGAATAAATGCAAGTGGGGGTCGAGTGTCGTATTTCAGAGCCTTTCATCTTGCTATGTGTTGTAATTACTCAGGCATAAAGGATGGATAGCTGCAGATAGAGCAAAGCAAGTTGAAGAATTCTGGCAACGAAAGAGAGAAGCCATGGAAAACAAAGCTCGAGCTGAGGGACATATGGTATGGAATCTGGTCTTCCTATATGTATTACTGTTTCAGCATGCTTTATGAATCTTTAAAGTAGCATAATAACTAAGAATGCTGGCTAAATAGTTTCCTTAAGTATTTAAAAAAAAAAAAAAAAAAAAGAATAATGGGAGGTAAGTTTTTTTGCATTGTTACCGATTCTGTTAAAATGCTACTGTGCAGTACATTTCTCATTACTGTAAACTTACTAAGAAAGGAAATTACTTTGGTTTTGCATGTGTCTAACTTGATATTGTGAATTTTAGAAAGTCATTTACTTTTTTTTCTGTTCATAGCTTTAAAGTTTTGATTAAAATTAAACGTCATGTATTATTCAGTTGCTTGAACCTAAAATGAATTCCGATTAAACTGATGTATTAGTGTGTTCTACAAAAACACATTCTGTTTATTACAAAGGTATAAAGACATCCGTCTTTATTAAGGTTGATGTTTCTAAAACCTTTACTCTTTAGAGATTAGCTAGTGGGACAGTGTCACAAAATGTTCTTTTTTCTTAAGCGTGCAATTCTAAATTCAGTATTCCTTTAGGAAGTTTGTTTTGCAAAAAAAAATGTCTTGGAAATGACTCATTCGCACTAGGATTTTGTGTGGTTGAACTGGGTGTTTTCATAATGTGGAGAGTTCTGCTTTTTGAGTGCTTTTCCACACTGTTCTTATAGAACCCAGTCACAATACCACTGTTAGCTGCTGAAATTAAATGGACAATGCTGGCATTGCAGTGAGATGAGACCAACCTCAGATGTATAGTAGCATCTTCTGAGTTATATCTGAGTATCAGATCATGATTTACAGCCAGGTCTTTGTTTCAGGGATTATTTCACTTACAGTAAGCAATTCTTAAGTACTTTGATTCACTGCTTTGATGGTGAAGTATTCTGATAATAGTATAGATGTTGCAAAGAATGAATCTTCCACTTCAAAACTGGTTCTGTTTTTTTAAAAACTTCCAACACCAGTAAGTTTGAAAAAATAAACAATTCTTCTGAAGACTGCCTCATTAGATGAGTCCTTAGTAGTACCTGCTTCCATTTTGTTCTTGACTTTGTTGGCATGAATATAAATGTACAAAATCAATTAATGCAAGAAACTCAAGTATTGAGGTTAATGTTTCTTGTGTTTTTCCAATATATGCAACTGAGCCCACATGTTTTAGTTTTACGTGGTTGCTATAATAAAACAGGGAGGTTACTGACTAGTTGTAAAGTAAATTCCAGATGTTTGACACTGCTGGTAGCCAGCGTTCCAAATTCATGTACTGTCATTTGCCATCGATAGCAGAAGTTCTTAGCAACTTCATTCTACTTGTGCAGGAAAATGGTTTGACTAGTTGGCAGTAGTTCTCATGTAGGGATGGGCCTATTGCCCAGACAGTGATCATCTGAGAGAAGAAATTAATAGGAATCATGAATTAATATGCAGCTCTTTGTTGTAAAAAGACATGGAAGTCAAGTGACTTGCACTTGGTTACCCTGCTTCTGTTGAATATAGTTGCTATCAATTTTAATTTTCAAGTGGCAGTCTAAAGTTTGACACAGTAATTGTGTTAATGATACTTTCAGTTATCTATTCATGAGACAACTGGTGATTTAATTTGCTACTCACTGTAGCTGTGTGGCATTGCAAGACGTGGAGTCTTGGTATTTGAAAACTTTTAATATAGGCAGGAGAGTAGAAGTTTACAATCTACAAAAAGAAAATCAGTTCCAAAAAAAACCCCAAAATCTTGCTTCCACTTTCTTTTTAAGAGCAGTGATATAAATCTCCATCAGTTTGATGAAAATACCTAAACCAACTTGAATGCTAAAATGAAGAACAACGAGTTGACCTCAGCAGTGCTAGTTAGCTTTTGTAAAGCTAAGGAACATGCATTAAACTAAAAAATAAACCCAAATACTTTCTAAAAAGGTGAATATGGAAAATATTGCTTTCCATCTTGTATGATTTGATGGATTTGGTTTCTTATAAGTGAACAGTTATTGGATAAAGCAGATGGTTTTACTGCTCCAGCCACCTTAAATTTGATACCATTAAATGGCAAACAGGGTACACTGCAAAACGTGGCAGATATCTATGGAGGCAGGCCCTTTTCAGCAAGAGGAAGGAAATCCAGAAACAAGGAGGAAGAGGTATGCTTGCCGCATGTTTGCCACTTTGCTCGTCACACAAATAGCGCTATTTTGACCTTGGCTGTGCCTAGTTTCCCTGCATGGTTCCATCTGTGAAACAAAATAAAAGGACTTCATAAATTCCTAGGAAATTTATGAATTTCCTAGGTAAACTTCATACTTTACCATATGAAGTTCTAGAGTTCAGGTGTGTTTGTGTTGGTGTGTTTTGGGGTTTTTCAATTTTTTTGATTCATCAAGTTGTCTACATCAGTCTGTCTCAGAAAGGTTCTTGAATGTGCATACATACAGATATGACTTGGTATATCTTAACCCTGTTGTGATAAATATAACCATTCTTAGCCTTCAATGATAGAAAATGAAATTATAGCTTCAAACTGGGAAACATACATTCCCGTTTTCTTATTTTCATTAGATGAGAGTTTTTCCAGAGATTATTAAATGCTAATATGGTGAGGGTAATAGTGTGGGGTTGGGTTTTTTCCATCCATCTTGGGTTTTTTGTGGAATTTTGTGTATTTGTAAGTTAACCATACTAGGGACAGTTTCAGTGTAACTGAAACTTAATTCCATTCTTTGCCTTAGGAGTATTTGGCAAGATTAAGACAGATTCGGCTGCAAAACTTTAATGAACGTCAACAGATTAGAGCAAAACTTCGTGGAGAAAAGGTTGGTTTGAAAAATAATCTTAAATACTTATGGAAGGTGGCTGTGGGATGTATTCTTTTATTTCTGAAGGAAGACTTTTCTCATTGGCAGTTTTAGATATATAGACATACGTTTTTGACATTTGATTCTGTTCCACACTTCCATCTCTTCTTGCAGAATATGCAAAATCTGTTTGTTATTTCAGTGATGGGGTGCAACTTCAGTGCTTATAAACTAACAGTGTTTTAAAACCAAGACAACAGAAGGCTACATCTGAATTTTACACTTAAATTTCTCATCAAACCAGCACATTTATATTTATTTGCTTTTAGTTAAAGGAACTTCTTTATAATTCACTTTTTGACAAAGCTCACACAGAGCGCATATGAAACAATTCTTTTCATGTATTCTGTAGGTGGCATGTTGAAGTTGGACACTGCTGGCATGGGCTCAGTTTAATTAATACACTTTTATCAAACCTCACTTGTCTGAAATATGTTCATAATAAAACCAAAATAATATTTTCACAAAGTACATTCAGAACAAGTGCTACTTAAGGTGTCAAATGAATAATCCAGGGCAAACTTGGAAGCAGTCCATTTACTTGTTTAAAAAGGTTTCATTTGAGGGGCAATCTGTGTAGTAAATACAGTCCAGAGTTTGTTTCCATCTTTTCTTTAACTTGCTGTATGATCTTGTACTCCTGTTTGTTCTTCCCCTTCCCATCTGTTCATCTTAATAGAGTGTGTGATTTCCTCAAGTGATTACCTGCTTATATATTCACATTCTACTTTGTGATTTTAAAGTAAATGTTCCTGCCCCGCCTTCCCCCTGCCCCGCCTTCCCCCTACCCCTTTAAGCACCCATATTAAGTGCTTTCATTTATCTTATACGTAGTAAGCAGACAAAGAAAGCAACAGCATGCCCAGGACTATTCTGTTTCTTTGGATCACTGTCCCAGCTAAACAGAGTTCTGCTTTGCTATAGGTTCTGGAGCGGGTTTTAATGCTAAAATAATCAGGGGTGGTTGTGTTTAACTGACTTTTTATATATGTATCTCACTGATGAGATGCAAGAGAGACAAACTCAATCTTTTGATTGAGATGCAAAAATTCTTTAGTGCATCAAAGGGGAACCCATGTCCCTTTAAATGTAAAAACAATGATCTGGAGCAAGAGTCATGTATGTTTTTACCTGAGAAGACTATATAGACTTCATAAAATATCCTAGTGGCTAAGTCTGTCATGGGACCAACATGGGCTGTTCTCCGAAGTTTGTCTTAAGGAGCATGAGAAAAATCAAGGTGTTGTGAGTCTATGAAATTACTGTAGAGGCTGTGAAGTTTATCACTAGTACTGACTCACATAAAATGTTAAGCTGATGCACCATAAGCCCATGCTTAATCTTAATTTCCCTCTAAACAGGCCTTCTAAATAGTTTTTATTTTAAATAAAAGGTCTGCACAAGTTGGTCATGAGCAATGAAAACCTCCTGTCAGAACCTCCGCGTAGCTCTGTCAGTCTGTCCTGTAAGTAGGAATATGCAGAAGCCATGGAAAGAAGTAAGAGAGATTGAAAACAGATTTCAGAGGCAGATCTTATATAGTCTTATTTGTTACCATATTCCTCCCTCACCCAGACCACCTTCTTTGGAGCAAATAACAGTGGAAGAAGCTGGAATTCCAAAGCATCAAACTTTCTTGTACACCTTATCTGCAGGGCATGTAACAGTAATGAGGGGTGGCAGATGAGAGCCCAGCATTGTTAGGTCATTTCCTTTGCAACATTAGGCACATTACTTTATTCCTGGCTTGTAAAAGCTTCAAATCTTTTAAAACTACCACCCCAACCCTCACCCCATCAGAGCTAACCAAATAAATTAAAAATTCCCACAAATCTCAAAGACCAAGTTCTGTCCAAGTAGACATTCCATTTGGGTGAGAAGTTGCCTCATGAAATCATGACCTGTGTTTGTCAAAGTCAGTCTAAATGATCTAAGTAGACGCTTAATCACTCAGCTTTTAAACACAGGAATTGGTGATAATTCTCTGAGGACTCTTACTTTGTAGAATGAAGCTGCCAGTTCTGATGGACAAGAGTCAAGCGAGGAAGCGGAACTGAAACGCAAAAAGATAGAAGTACAGAAGGTATTTGTGGGGCAGGAGGAGATGGAACTTGCTGTTTTCAAGGTTTTTTGTATCTCATGAAGTTTCTTACATTTTATTTTGCTATGAGTAGTGTTGTAGTATGTTCGTGCATCTGCTACAAAAGTTTTTTATTTTAGCTGTATGGAGGTAACAACTCTGTTTTTATCTCAGTAATTTTAAAGTATGTTGTGATATAGTATAGCAAGTTTACGGATTTTTTCCTTAAGCTTAAGGAATAAATCTCTGCCTTTAAGATTCATCTCTAGGTTAGCTTCAGTCCTAAAGGCGATTTCGTATGGTTTTCATAGCGTTTTGATACTGAAAGGCAAAGTAAAGTGTACCTTAAATAACAACTGTATTTGATGTAAAAGAATAAAGGAAGGCAAAACTGCTAACATGTGCTGGCATAGGCTACATGTGGTTTGGAATGTGAGCTGTATACCCCTGTGGTGAAGTACATTTAAAGCAAAGGTGTTTCACAGAAATTCCGTTTGATTGGAACTTTGTTTCCTGTGGTGTTCTTACATCAGTAACTATCTCTACCATACAATCCATAGCAAGTATTAATCTATTCTATGTTGGTTTTTTTTTTCCACCCCATCATGTAAAGTGCAATGTAAAAACCAGCTAACCTTATGCCTAACCTTAAAACTAGAGGTGAAATGGCAGCTGAAGCTTTTTGTGTTTATAGCAAGTTTGTGAAGTTTAAACTGAATATTTAATATTTCGTGATTAATGCATTTGGCTTCAAAACAAATTTTATGCAGAGGTTCTAATTTTACATTAGTCTTTTTAAGATTAGTATGTACACTAAAAGTATAACTATGCAAATCAGGAACTGAAAGTAAATTTTGAGGAGCTGCCATTATCTTCAACATAGAAGATCAGTTGTTACACTTGTGTGGTGAGTTCAATTGTCGGTGGAATCTTCCCTTCACAACCTCTGCAGTAATCCAAGAATGTGTCTTTTTTTTGAATGCTCCATGGAATGGGGTACTAATGCTTTTTATGATTTCAAGTTGGTCATTTTTGCTTGTTTGTTTACTATAGGCCCAAGCAAAAGCTCGAGCTGCAGTTCTGAAAGAACAATTAGAGCGGAAGAGAAAGGAAGCATATGAAAGAGAGAGAAGAGCCTGGGAAGAACACGTAAGAAAATATATCTGTTATACACAGTCTAAGTATGTAGTGTCATATCTTCGTATAACTAAGATCTTGTCCTGTGGTGTTTTCGAGCTTACGTAATTGTTGTTTTCTTCTGAAACTGAGGAGAGCATTTGTCAACCAGAATTCCCCCATTAGAAGCCTAATCTTAAGTATACTCGAATGAAGAATTTGGTTCAAGAATTTAAAAACATCAAACCTAAGAATCATTAGGATCACCTTAAATATTTTATTAATGATCTATAATCATTATGTAGTCATGATCTGAGAGTGATATGGTCCTCCCAATCTTTTTTTGTGTCTGTGTGCTATGGAGTGACAAATCTAACTAGTTATATATCACTACAAAAAACAGGAGGTGAAGCTGATAAAATTGAAAGAATTCACATGTGCAGTTAGCGGGTGTCTTTTGTATGAAAACATGACATTATTGTCCTTTTCCAAAGTTTACATGAGTATATTTGATCATTCTGTGTTTAATGTGCAAATTTTTGAAGTTAATTTGTTGATTTTATTTTTTTTTTTAATCTATACAGCTGATAGCAAAAGGCGTAAAGAATCCTAACGTGCCTTTTCATGTGGGAGCTGCAGAACACAGTCGTGTACATGAACTACAAGAGCCTGAACCAGCTGTTCCTAAACCACAGCTTCCAGCAAAGCCCAGTACACTAGTCATCTCCATGACTTCTGCTTTGAAGGAAGTTGGTGTGGTAGGTAATTTTGCTAAGAGGGTAAAATTAATACAAAGAATTGATTTGAGAAAGAATAAAAAGGTTTTTCAGAGGTAATTTTTCAGTCTTTAAGTCTATTAATATTTTCAAGACATGCTATTCTAATTTTTATTTCATGCTTCCTGAATTTAAAGGATGAAAATGCAACTGCTATCCAGGAAGTTGAGGAGGAAACAAAAAATGCAGGTTTTGCAATGCAGGTATGTTGAATTGTATTCAGTTTCATTTTTCTTTTCCTTTAAGAAAGGTACTATTTTAAGTGATATATATTGGCCCTTATTTTAGAATAAACAAGAAATACTGAGAAGATTAAATCAAAATCTTAAAGCTCAAGAAGATGAGAAAGGTGAAAAGGAGTGTCAGAATATCTGTGAGTCAGCTGGGTCTGAAGATGGAAAGGAACAACAAGAAGGTGACCAGCCAATTCTGGGAGATCGCAAAAAATGGAAATCTGGAGTATCTGAATTGGTTGTTCCTCTAGCTCAGTTAACAATGGAAGATTCGCTCTCTGGAACAGACCGTAAGTACTTTTGTTTGCCACCATGGTATTAGTAAATCAGTTTACCATGTGTAATGTCTATTTATATAAAGCAAGTACTCTTACCTTGTTAGCACTCATGTTTCATCTGTCTCTAAGAAATGAGTGGTTAAGTGTTCCCTTGGATATGGAGTAAGGGACAGGCTGAGTAATTAAATGGCTTGCAAAGATTCAACAATAATTTCCTAATTTCAACAGTTATCTAATTAAACGCATGT
>JAVHNF010004513.1:25573-37563 GCA_034783455.1 Micropsitta finschii | reverse complement strand
ATCTTATCTAAAATATACAGAATTACAACATGACCTATTGTCTGTAGCCACTATTCCAAGATAAAAAAAATGCATATAACTGCAGTGGAAATGATAGAAATGTTAATCCAGGAATAGTGTCAAATGATACATCATGTATTTTCTTCATCATGAGGTAATGAAAGGTTTAGGACTGACTGATAAAAAATATTTTACAGGCAAGAGTAAAAATAATCTCAGCAAAACCAGACCTGGCTTAGAGTTCACAGTCCTTTATTGATTTTAAGCTCCTCCTAAAATCAAGCAGAGCATCAGGGAAATGTTTAATGATGAGGGAGAGATTGTAGGAACTAATGAATGCTAAACCAACAAATGAATAATTCTATTGATACAGCAAAAAAAAAAAAAGTGTGTTCTGCAGGAATGAGTGAGGCTTGTGGTTGTTCTCCACTCCTCTCATATTGATCATAAATCAATAAAGAGAGAAGTTACAAGTATTTAATGGGAATAGGAAGTGATACTTAATGTGAATAGGAACTGAACTGTTAGAGGAAACTGAAGCAGTGCTAGTAAACTCTTCTGTCAAAACCAGAGATGGTCTTGGATGAAAAAATAAAAAAGAAATTAATTCTGACTTGAAATCTGGGATTTGTGTTTCGAGTTGGTATGGAGTCGGGGGAGAAGCAGGGTTCAGGCCCACTTTAGAACTTCCTCCAAATCTTTGGGAGCTAAAGTGGAGATCCCCTCTCCAGTTAGAAGTGTTGAGAGAGCATATGACCCACCACAGAACAAGTGATGGACGGAGCATGTTTGCACTGCAACTGGGAGGTCTGATTGCAACAGGAGAATGCATTTGCACACTAACTTGAACGGGCTTGCTTACTAATTCATAATAAGTGGGTCTTTCATTTGTACAGCTGTCTTGCCCATCCAGCCACTATTTCACTCCCTATCTTCCCCACTTGTATCCCACTCATCTGCTGCAGCCTCTTTCCTGCTCTGCTTTCCTGCTCATCCAGTGTGGGATGCTGGTAGTTGGTCTGACCTGGATATGAAGCCTGGAGGTGTTCCATTTGCTCAAAAGCATTCCCACTCAATGTTGCTCACTTTGCAGCTGCTGCCTGACACTGCAGCACTTTCTCTGCCTGGACCTAAATGCACAAGTTAGGCCTGAATATTCTCATTGTGATTCTACATTTTAACTATAGGTGTTTAGGGTTTTTTTTGCATTGGATCTGTAAGTCTTGCCCAGGCTGACCAGAGCACATTGGCTGGTCTTGGCAAGTCCTTATTATGCATCCTAGTACAGCTCTTGTGGTGAGGATCCTTCCCCTACTCTAAGTGAGGAGATAGATTGCCTTTCCTGTCTGGGGGCTTCAGGATCCAGGCCTCTTACATAGTAGGTCAGAAGCAGCATGCTGGGCCCTGCTTTGCCTCCACTTGTTGCCATAAATCCAGGGAAAAGGTTTTTTTAGACAGCCAGAAAAAGCAGAATCCTGAAGATTTTAAAGCTACTGAATCAGCCCTTCTGCTCCTGAAGAACATGGTGAGAAGTTAGTTATTCCTGCTGTGCAATGAAAGAGTAGAAGTTAAAAGCTCATGTAGTAGCTTAGGAAGTTTTATAGGAAGAAGTTTGGGAAGACAGAAGTTAAAAGAAAATACTATTATTGTCAGGTAGAACTGCTTCCATTCTGTGAGAGGAGCATCTAAGCTCCATCTAAGCTGTGCCCCACATTTTAATCCACACTAATATTTCCTAGCAATCCTGATAATCTAAACCTCATTCTATACTTACGAGATTAACAAACCACTAATTCTCTTCCTTGCTGTAAGTGAAATTAAATAGCTTGATTTGGTTTATTGAGAATTTCTTCTGCTTCCCACTCCTGCTTTCCGGCATTGCAATCTCATTTTAGGTTGTGCACCATGCTTCTGCAGCTGTGTGAGTGCACCTGCACATGGTGAAACCCTGCTGTGAGGAGGAGTCCTACTCTGGAAAATCTTAGATAGATAATACATATATAAAAATTAAGAAACCAAGCATAAGATTTATTCAGTCAGTACTGGTTTATGGTGCCAAGCAAAAGGAAGAGAGGAGCCACTGGCATCACGTATCCAGATTTTTCACCATTTCTGACAACGCTGAACATGTCTTTGGTTTCATAGATGAATGACTTGAACTGTTCTTGCCCTCAAGGCAAATCTGTGAAATATTAAGGAGTGTTGCCTTGAAGACGCACTGGTGGCTATAATGTGGAGATCATTGTGTGATTACTAGCACTTGTGCTCTTGAAAGAAAGCAGTAGTATTATAATAAAAGCAGCATCACCTGAAGCAGATGAGTTAAGGAGGAAATTGCCTTTTTGTTGTACTGTATTCTTCTCTGAGGGAAGGAATATTTTATTATATTACTGTGATGTCTTAACTGAAGATATTTGTTAGTTGGTGCTAGTTAAATTTAGATTTATAAAAGCTTTTTATAAATTTTAAACCTGCCTGCCTTCATGGCACCATCTGCTGGTACTTCGGGGGTCTTGTAGGCTGCTGCTGAAGTTCCTTGTCATCTTCCAGAGGAGTGTAAAGACCCGGTGGTATTCATTGCAACTTGGTTGTGTTATAGAGCTGTAATAGCATTTCTTTAACTAAACCTCCATTTAGTGTCCGTTCATCCTGACGGAATGTGCTTTCTGAAGGTAATTCTTATTCACATTGTGAAACTATTAAAAGGAACAGGAATTGATGTTATGAAGACAGGCTGAGAGAGCTGGGCTTGTTCAGCCTGGAGAAGAGAAGGCTCAGGGGAAACCTTACAGCAGCTTTCAGTGCGTAAAGGGAGCCTACAAGAAATCTGGAGAGGGACATTTTACAAGGGCATGTAGTGATAGGGCAAGGGGGAATGGCTTCAAGCTAACAGAGGGCAGATTTAGATTGGACATTAAGAAGGACTTCTTTACTGTAGGAGTACTGAGGCACTGCACAGGTTGCCCAGAGAAATTGTGGCTGCCCCATCCCTGGAAATCTTCAAGGCCAGGTTGGATGGGGCTTTGAGCAACTTAGTCTACTGGAAGGTGTCCCTCCCTGTGGCACAGGGGGTGGAACTAGGTGCTCTTTAAGGTCCCTTCCAACTCAAACCATTCTGTGATTCCATGGATGTTTGCCTTATGGGGACTAATGATGTGTAGGCTTGGCCTCTTAAATTTCTTGTAAGGTTATCTATAGCTTTGTGGCTCTGCAAAAAAAGAGGCTGTACTTTACCAAATCTGAACAAAAGTGTTAAACAGGTTTTGTGCTGAACTTGTCAGGTTTTCAATTATGGGTTTTGTTCAGTATTTTGTTGTATCTCTTCCTGGCTCAAATAAGATTACTTTATTTTTCAAACATGAGTGAATTTGACACGTTTGAGTGAAATCAATGATAACTGATTAAATTTTTGAATGTTTATGTAGGAGATTATTTTAAAACTGAATTGTGTTGAAGGTGTCAATATCTTTGTAATTTTATTAGTGGGTTCTAGCCTTCAACTTGTATGTATAAGGATTGTGGAAGTCCACTGATCTTTTCTCAGTAAAGGTTATGTTTACTTTTTTAACCATAGCCTGGTTTTGAATATTCTGTGTCTCCAAAAAGAACCCAAACAGCTCTTCTATTCCTATGCACAAACTTATATATTAATATTAATATTTTAATTTTAATAATTAATATTAATATTTTAATCTTGTTGAAAACTTGGTTTAAGAAGTCTTAACTGAGCTTTAAGATAAAATGGCACCAAAATGTTTCCTAAAATACATATACAAAGCAGTTAATGTTCTTTTTAACCTTTAAATGTTCCTGAAGACTTAACACTGCATTAGAGAAATGAAGTACAATTAGAGTGTAGGCTTATGTGAAGCTAGAAAATATGAAAGTTTTTGAAATAACTGTTATTGTAAGTAAAATGTCAATTCTCTGCCAAAGAAGGTGATGGAGAAAATTTTGGTTACTCTTGTCTGAACCATCAGGGTCTCCTAGCCAGTGGTACATTGGAGCCCTATGCCCTGGTGTGCTTGCTCCTCTGACTCCCTGCCCATACAGGAAGTTTGGGGCTAGTAAACCTGAGGGGATCAATTTCTCATGGCACTCTTTCACTAACCCAGTGTTGCAGTTGTGTAGCTGTGTTGTGTTGCACCGAGCCTCAAGAATGGTCTTAACTCAGCATGTTCATTCAGAGGTTTGAGCTGGGTTGCTCTGTGCTTCCAGGGATATCCTATGGAACTGGATTGTTCTCAGGTGTCCTAACAGACTCCCTCTCCTCATCATTAAGCCTTCAGAGTAAGATGCGAGATCTTGCACCTCAAGAAAACTTTACCAACTACAGCCATTTAAAGCAAGAAAAAAGAAGAGGGAATTTGTAGGCTAAAATAGAGAAGCAGCTGGGAGAATGACTTGGAAGGTCAGCTTGTGAATCTATATAAAATACTTCTATTGATTCTGTTGCCATAGTTTTGACAGCTGTATGTTAGATCGTGTATATTTATTTTACAATATTGCTGTAAGGTAGTGTTGCTATTTTAAAGATGGGATCCCTCTGTTTCTAGGGTACAAGTGCTTGTTCGTGACCAGGTAGGATATCTAAGATGTAGAAGAGAATTGAACCGTCTTCATCTACACAGGGTTGCACACGAAATTCTTTGCTATAATGTTGTTTCAAACAGGAAGTTTGGTGTGCCACTTCAACTGAGTGAAGTTCAGCTGACCTTCTTGAATACTTCGATATACTGCATTTTTGCAAAAAAGGTTAGCTGTAATTTAGGTAGCAGGAAGAATGATCTTTTGAAAATCTCTTCCCAAATGTCAGTCCCAACAGTGAATTCAGAGGGCTTGAGGTTAAACACAAGTACATTACTTGGCTTTCATTTGCTGTCAAATTTTGAGTGTGTAGGTGGCAAACTGAAACAGCACCTGCCAACTAGTTACTCATTATTGGCTTAGGATGGAGCTCTTAGTCTTGTCCTTCATTTATGTTTAGTTCGGAGACATCCACTTTTTTGTATTATTTTGTACCTGCTTTCAGAATTGCATGAAAATTGATAAAATTTAAGGTTCAAGAAAGTACAGAGTCTCAAAGAAGGATTTCTAACTTAAAATTACTTTGTAATCAGCAAGGAAAAATTACATCTGAAGTCAGTAACCAATGCACAGCTCGGTGGCAAAACCATATATAAAAGAGGCAGTGTATCAGCCACTAAATGTTCAGGAGAAACTAAAGATTTGTATTTATATTTTTTAGACTGACATTTAAAACAAGAGTGTACCCATAAGATATTTATTTGGACCTGTTGTTTGTGTCCTGAACTCCCATCAGAATGTGCAGTCCCATGTGCTTCAAGCAGGCTAGAATCACAAGTGTACTATTGTATGTTTGATGTGATCTTGTTTGAGAGTGTGTCTTAGCGAATAATTGGGAAAAGGACTCTGTCACCTGGTAAATACACTTTGCATGTTCTTGCAACTTCTGATATCACATGCAAAGTTAGTTTACAATTCCTAGGTAGCTTTATTTACATGGATTCTAACCAATTGCTCCTTCTCCTCAGCCCTGTTAGTAATCTCTATTTTGCAGTCACATGCTGCAAAGTCATTGTTGTCCCCAGCTTTGTTTTGAACTGTGAGTCTAATCTCCATCAAGTCTTAACAATGACCCAACTTCTTTCTTTTTATTGATGTGTCTGTGTCAATTGTATTTGGGTAGTAGTATGCCTTCGGAGATTGGTTTCAATGTATGTTAACACAATTAATGAAACTCTGCCTTACCTACCTTCCAGGCCAGGAAAGATGTTTGCTTTGTGTGAATGCATTTGCTTATGGTCAAGGTGGTGGCAAGTTTTGCTGAATCTTCCATGTGTGAATTAGCATTTTGAAAACATCTTTACACAACAACGATAGAAACTGTCACTGAGTTTTTACACTAGGGAACATTTTAAGCTGTTTTCCTCTTTAGATCAAGTGTCATATGAGAGAGGTATTGGAAAGATCCATTTAAAGTAAGAATGGAGGATTGAAGGAAATCCTTTATGCTACATTAAACAGCCTTTTCTGGAAAGTCTCTTCCAGAAGAAGAGGCTTGCCACACAGATTGGTTCTCAGCTCTGGGAGCTATATGAATTGTCTTGAGGCTTAGGTTGACTTGAACTAGGTGAGTGGAAAACAAAAACCACCTTGGAGCTAAAGCAGGGTGAGAGATAGCTGTGAGGCTGGTTGGAACTAGATGATCTTGAAGTCCTTTCCAACCCTAACTATTCTATGATTCTATTAATCTTCATTAATTCATTATACTTTGCATATTGGTGCAAGACAGATACAAAATTTTATCTCCTATATAAGATGAAAGGCAATCTTTTGTTTTTCATTTTCCTCCTTCACAATGGATTGACAAAATTACTGGGAGGTGTATTGGATCACTTGGTGCCAAAGGACCAATTGAGATAGAAGTATTGCCAAGAGCCTGTGGTGTGCTCCTGCACTTTGCCAAGAGCCTGTGGTGTGCTCCTGCACTGAGCTGCACAGGCTTGTATGCAGGCTGAGAGCAATGGAGGAGAAAAGTCTCCCATCAGCACGTTGTACCCAGAATCATTCTGGCACAGGGCAGTGCAGATGGGAAGAGGTCTGAGGAGAGAAGTTCTGGTAGGAGTCAGGCAGATGACATATGTCCTTCTTCATTTCTTTTCTTTCATAAACTGTGCCCAATAGTTGGTTTGCCAAAGTGAAGGCTCAGTTCCTGTAGAAGTAGGTCTAGATTAGGGTGAGAAGATTGATAGCTTTATCTCCTGCTGATGCTTTCTTGCTGCCTGGTAACCTGTCTTCTAGCAGCTCACTTCTGCACTGCCAGATATCTTCCTCTGGGAGAAGTCTTTTCATTTTCAATTCTGTGGAGAAAACAGCCTCGTCTATGGTAGTTTTGAAAGAATGTTGTCATGTCATAAGGTGCGGTTCTGGTTTTTGAACTGGATCCTGGTGCTGCAAGTACATACGCGCATACACCAGTTTACATGTGTGAACAGCACTGTGCTTGTTAAATATGAGTATTTCCAGGACTGTTGCCCAGTTCTGCAGATACAGCATTCTAAGATTATCCATTTGCTGTCTTTCGATCAAATTTATTCATTGCAGGAATAGAAAGCTTTCTTTTTACTGTCTGCCAACCATGGAAACTCTGAAAGTCAAAATGTATTCTTTCTAGCTGATGAATCATCACCCCTAACCTTGACTCAGCGATCACAGGGGAACACTTTGGTCATGATTAACATATATTCTTCTGGTCAAAAAGCTTCTGTAATACGGTGTTACATTACTCATTATTTCTTTAATAATGCCTATATAGAATCCCACTCATGATCTTTCAGCTACATTAGTTCAATGGCGCTAAGGGAATAAAACAGTGGAAAATTAGTTTTAGTCTTTTGAGACAGATCTGACATTAAGTATTTTATGAATGCAGAAGAGATATCACTTTGCTGGCTATAGTTAACTGAAAATAAAAATCATATATTGCTTCAAGGTGGTGGTTCCTAGTTACGCTGAGATGTGATGCTTTGGCTAGAGGAGAAAATGTGTGTGTGTGTACTGGAAGTGAGAAGGATACTCCAGAAGATGATATTCTTCATTATTAATATAGCTTTTTGATATACTGTGATTATTTATAACTATAAGAAGGAAAGTATGTTTTGCATCAAAGGCAATTATGCCAGTTAACAGCATGTTCAGGCTAAGATAATTGACTGAACAATCTTTTAATACTTTGCCCCTTTCAAACCTGTTGCTTGGATACCACTTTCTCTGAAATATTATGTACCTAGCTGAAAATTAAATAGCAAAGAAAAAGGTTTTAGCAGCTCTTTCTTTCATTTCCGTAAATTCTGTATTAAAAAAAAAATAATTTCCGAAGAGTCAAAGAATTAGGTTTTCTGGCAGCAAAATTCTGACAGGAGCAGCTGGGAAATGCAACTCATGCACAACATGAATTCAAACCTGTGTTTTCTAGATATGTATATTCTTGCACAGAAGCTTTTCCTTCCTCTTCCAGGAAAATTTGACTTAAGACACAACGAACAGATTCTCAAATTGTATATATCCTGAAATAACTGGATAATGCATCCAGGTAAGTGTATTTCTAGTGAGAATGGTTTGCTTCCCTGCTCAGTTTTAATCAATACACATGTAATCTGAAAGTGTGAGGTAGTGTTTGTGATTTGAGGATTTTGTATAATGAAATGTTTTTTGGTCTCCATCTAAATGCCAGGTATTTTATTGAGTTATATCATGCCATGAAATGCTGTGATTTCTTTAAGCTATGAGCTACTATTTTGTCTACACAAAAGGTTATTGGAAATGCCAGAGGTGTCTTGATGTAGAAGTTTATATTTGCCTGCAGGACTCATTTCTTGATTTACCCTTCCAGCAGGTTTGGAAAACCTCCATGTTTATTTGTCTTGCTTTGCTTCACTTTGATACAAGTGAAAGGAAAGGCTGGGGATGAAAAGTCTTGTTGGCTCAGCAGGCAATGTCTTTAGGACCATCTTCTTCTGGGATCATCTTGCCAGTTAAGTCCAGGGCTTAAGTTATGTTGACATTGTTACCTGAAAGCTGAAGGCTTTCCAGTGAAGATGCAAGCTCTGATCAGAGAAGTCATCTGTTTACAGGGAAGATGGAAATTCCGATGAAGGCATAATGTTTTGACCTAAATTAGGCGAACAGATATTTGTTAGAGATTTGCCCCAATGAGGATTACTTTTCCAGCCTGGTGGAAGGCAAGGAAAATCTCCTTTTCCTTGTGACCCTTGTACTTGAGGCTTATTGTCCTGCCCTAGGCTGTAGACACTATACTTCTCCCCAAGAGGTGCAGGGATGACTGCCAAGGGCTTTCTGAAGCTTATGTTAAGAGAGCCAGTGAGAGAAGGAAAGCCTCGTTCAAGTAGACACACATGCTTCTCTTATCAGGGTAGAGTGGAAGCTCTTATGCCAAGTCAGTGGCTGTGGAGGACATCAGCAGTGGGATTATACCTGTGAAGTTTGGAGGTGGTGACCACAGCCCTCTTCAGCACCCCAGCTGCGTGGTCATGTGCCAGTGGTGCAAAATTTCATCCCTCCCCTTCTACTCTTAGTTGCATACAGGGCCTGTGCCATGAAGGCAATTGATTTCCCAGCATGATACTGACTCAAGCAGACTCTTTGTAAACCACAGGCTGTATCTTGGGAAGTAGCACGTACTGCAGTAAGTGAAAAGTTAGGATTTTGGTGGAGCTCATTGCTTCAGTGGGTGATGAGGCAGAGCTGCAAGGATAGCTGTGGTCCAGTTGTCTTTGGTTTCAGCTCCTCTGCTTTCTGTTGTCATAAAACCAAGCAGAAGCAGAGGGGAGGTTCTTACACAGAGTTAGACCACAGGCATCTTCTAATCTGGATTTGGGGATTTGCCCAGGATCTCTAATGCGAAGGGAATGTTTTGTCATTTTATGTTTGTAGCCAAGCCAGTCAGCAGCTCTGTCAAAGTGACTCACAGCAGTGCTGAGATTGTGACTCACTGCTGCGTCCTTTCTGGAAAGACACTAATCCTCCTTTCCTGCTGCTTGGGCTCTTTTGGGAACCACAACATTAAGCACTGAAAGGCACATTTATTAAATGACACATGCCGGGACTGGGTTTTGTTTGTAACAGTGAGGAAGTCCTTTGTGGCCTCTCTGCTGTTGACTAGACACTGACGCATCTGGCACCCAGGCACCAGAGGATGGAGAGATTTGGGCATTTGTTTCACTGGTTAGATCTGGGTGTCAAGCCTATTTCAGTCAGTGGGTCTTTGGGCTGGATTCAAGAGTTTTTCTTAACTACCAACATCTGTCAAATGGCAGCTCCCTGAATCCACCCTTCCTGATCATGCTATTTTAAGGTGCTTGCATTTTAAATAATAATAATAATAATAATTCAAAACCGTTTAAGATTTTTCTCTGAGTAATTTGTCCTCAAGGGACTTGGAAGTCCTCAGGTTTCTTCCTGACCAGTGACAGGATGTGGTGTATCCACCAGGCGTCATCCAGACCTTTGCCACACATGCAGTCTGGTCAAAAGTCTTTAGGATTACTTGTGGAGCAGGAGGAGCTGTACTCTATGAACATACTAAGTAGTCTGGTAACCCTACCCCAGTTGATTACTGGTGTAGCTCCTGCCTGAAAGCATGACATTTCTGTTTTAAGCCAACAGTTGGTTTGTCGTGGTCTCTTGGAGCCTTTAGTCAGGGTGGGAATCATTTTGCATGTTCTTCATGTCTTCAGACATTTGCAGATGATATCTTTATCTAAGCTAATCTCATCTCGCTGGGCTCCAATTAGTCAGTGGAGAGAATCAGGCATTGCAGGGTATGATTTATTTAGACATGCTTTATCTCTCTGCCTTAGTAGAGAAGTTGTACGCTATAGGTGCCTGTTTCAGTACTTGTAAAGTAATTCACAGGCAAAAACATAAACAGAGGGGTCTATACTGAGTCAGGTGAACAACATCCACAGCATTTATTTAATGAACATACACTCCAGATAAAATTTACCCATGCAAATGCCACTTAGAATTCTCTACTGGGGCTTGGCCTTTGCATGATTTTGTTTTGTTTGTTTGTTCATTTGGGTTGTTTGAACTTTAATTAAAGGTGTTGTCTTTTCCTTTTTTAGCCAACAGGGTTATGCATGTATGGTTTCTTCTTTCTTGAGGGAAGTTGTGCATTTGTGCAACTGCTGTGGCTGCACTGATTGACTCGGACTGTGCAGTGTTTCTGGCTCTGTTAAAAGAGAGAAAGGCTTTGAAACAACCCATCTGTGAAACTTTAAATTCATTTTCCCTTACTAAGGGTGAAGCCTTCAGGCTGCATGGCAGTTGTGAAGAGGGCAGTTGCATACAGTCAGAAAAGGAGCCCTTCTCCCTGGCTTTCTGTAGGGGCAACATAGTGTTTCCTTCATTATCCTCAGAGCTCCTTTCCCCCTTGCCTTCCTTTCTATGTCTTTCTCTTTCACCTTTAATGTTGCTTCCTGTCCCTTCTGCCAATGCCAAAAGTGCCAGCACAGCTTCTGAAAGCCTCTGTCTCCAGCTAGACCTGTGCTTGAAAGTATGGCTGTGTATTTCACATCCTTTTGCTGTAGGGATCTACATACCCTAATCAATACAGAGGAATAACCTTTGTCTTAAGCCTTATTAGGGCATGAGAGTGTACAAGTTTCAACAATTTCTGTTCCTACAATATGAAGGGATGTGAAGCTGAATCCTTTCTAAGAAGGACAATGGGTTTGTAATGTTTTCTTTGTATAGTAAAAATGTATTCAAAACAATTCCTTGTGCCTTGTAAATGTTATGCTTATACTTGGCATTTCAGAGCTACGTTGTAGTTCCTGTCACCTTTTCTTACTAAGGTTTAGTTTATCGGAAAAAAAGTAGAAGTCTTGGAAGAAAAATTTTGCAAATCTGATACAAAGTTTTCAGCGTGGGAGGGATCTTCTGTTTGTGCTTGTTGCTGGAGTTTTTGACTATTGTTGTCGCAGTGAATACTGATGAAATTCAAAACAACTCCTTTTTTTTTTCTTAACAAATATCTGTCTTTTATAAAACAGAGGCTCCCAAGTGGTAGTAAAGCAAAATAAGTCTCAGCAACTGTCTCATTAGCTAAGCTTTCTACTGCTAAAGGAAAACGTATAAAATAGAAATCAATATTAATTTTTTAAAAATGCGATCTCCCTAAAGTATTAAATAATGATGTAGTTGAAAAGCAGGGAAAGTACAAGATTCCATGATGGTGTTGGGTTGGTATTTTACTGAAGCACTATGCATCCCTCCTTCATTGATAAGTGAAATCGGAGGCTGGGCATGGTACCAGGCAGAGATGGACAGAGCATCCTGTCAGCCTGAGTAAAACTCACGAGGCCATGCTTCCTTACCAGAGTTTCGTATGGACTATGCTTTCATGTGGAAGTGAGAAAAGGTGGTGTAACAGATGTTGGACT
>JAVHNF010004513.1:4303-14931 GCA_034783455.1 Micropsitta finschii | reverse complement strand
AAGATCCACACAACACGCATTTCCCTTCTTTTATCAGTAAGTATTTTTAACTGTGTCCTTTGCCTCAACCCTGTAACTAAATATGATCATGAGAATAGAATGTCATCATCATGGGAAAGACAACACTATTAATGAAGTTACAGATTATATGGTATTTCATCTTAAAGGAGATTTTTGACAAGTGATCTTCACACCTCATTGAAATACAAGTCTTGAATGGATTTCAATTACAGAAAGTAACCAAAATTTTGCACAATAATGAACTAATGTCAAACCTGACAGACAGCTGGGAGATTTGAGATGTCTCCTTGCACAGAGAACAATATTGATCTGCAGCTTTTATTTCCAACCCTTACTTCACCGCTTTATTCTATTCCACTGCAAAATAATTTTTTCTTTCTAAATCTGCTTTTCTCCATCATTATTTTTCTATTGAAATAACTTACCAGGTTCTGCGAGCTTGCTCTTCTGGGTGGTGTCTTTTAAAGATAAAGATACATGCCTTGGAAGGGAGAGTGTTTATAGGAGAAGCTCCACCACAGTCTAGATTATGTTAAGTGGTGGGAAGGACTAAGATCCCAAACATGTGCATACATATTCATCTACACCCACAGCATCACTGACAGCATTAGGTGAGCTTGTCTTGCAGCAAGTGGTGGCTCACATCTAAGCATATATTTTATATGTATAATGTTGTAGCTTGGGTTTGTTTTGTTTCTTTTTCTGAAAGCAAGGTGTTGGCATAAAGAGCAGAGATCCTTTTACATATACAGATTCAATACACTAGTGCTTGCAAAAGCAGAACAGTGGAGAAAGTAGCTGAATCAAATTTTACTTGAGCAACGCAGACAACTACATTTTCTAATAACAAGATTCTGCCGTAACGACCATGACAAATTTCAGCCTGAGTTAGACCTGGAAAACGGCATTCAAGTGAATTCCTTCTCCATTTTTCTTTTGTGTGGAACAGAACTACTTTGTTTTCAGTTTATATTTCAGGCTTCATAGGTTTGAAAAACTGAGAGTTTAACAACTGAAGCTGGAGTTAAGTGATTCATTCCTGTGGGAACAAACAGACAAAAAACACAGCAGGCTTTTGGGGTCATTTACAGTATTTTGTGCATTTTCAGCCATATTGTGCTGCAGTAGTGAGGAATAAAACAAGCATTAGGGCTTGCTTGTGGCACTTGAATACAGAGACCTTCCTTTCCGATGCAGAAAGCTTTGGTTTATGGATAAAAATAGCACCATGGTGACAGGGCTGTGTCCAGCCCTAGAACAAGACAGAGCCTGGCAAGAACTGGCTGGTATTAATGAGGTGATGTGCAAACACCGATGGTATCAGCCGCTCTGTTCCTGTGCAATGTGACTTTTCCTGATGCGCCCTCTTGTCCTCTATGCATATAACCACTGCATATAAAGACTTGCAATGTGCTGTGTTTCTCCTGGGTTTTTGGAACTCGGGTGCTGAGCCTTTCCTTTCTGCTCCTTGCTGTGAGGGCAGGCCATATTTCCAAAGAATCACATTTCAAAAATTTTGGGGTTTTTTCTAACCTTTAGCTCTTCTTTCTATTTTTACACCCAACACAATTTCCAAGTGTTCCTGTGCCCCTGTTAAACCTGTCCTACCTTTTCAAGTTTAAGCAACATAGAAGATTAGTTTAGGTTTATTTTATTCAGAAGCAGAAGGACAGATATCCAAGATGAACACATTCTTTTTATTTCCCTGAGGTATTTAATTTCTTCTTTACTATCCTCTTCTGGTCGTTTCAGAGGAGTTCACCTACATGGATTTTCATTGGCTTTAAAAAAAAATAAATATCCTTCTAACCTTCAAGATTTACTAAAACCTGTTATTGCTATTTAGCTTAAATAGCTCTGTTCCCTTTGTGGTGCTATCTTTCTCTGCTTCTGAGTATATTTATAGGCTTAATTTCATTAAACAAGGTCTCAGACTGCTTAGTATATGTGCATATCCCCTTCATATCTCCATAACACAGGGCCAAAACACAGCTCTTTATCTCACACAAGACACAAAAAGAACATGGAAAACAATGGATGTCTCCATCTTATGCTTTTGATCCCTCAGCAGGCACAGCCCAGACCCACAGCATCTGCTTTCAAAGAAAAGCACATCACTAATGCTCTGCATCCCGTAGCTGCAGCACTACTCTAATTCCACTGTCCAGCAGTCCCAAATCACCTGGTGACAGCTCACCACTCCAGCAAAGAGCAGCATTTTCTTTTTGGGAATATATGACATAGTTTCACCTACATAATAGAAGAGCTCTAATGAAGTGATGGATTTTACACTTTCTTTAAAAGTAATTTCTTGGTCATGGTCTTTATTTAAGGGTTTTCCAGACATATGGAACAGAATTAGGAAGAAGGGAAACAGTTATGTGACCTGGTTAAGAGGTTATTTTTTGTTTGGTTTTAGGGATTTTAATTCGCCATTGTTATGGAATGGAGGTCTGTGCCAGAAGACCACCACACACAAACAAATAACCAGGCCACTCACATTTCCACATTTTGAGAATTCCAAGGTATAACAAGCTGTAGTGAATAGATTAGGCAAGATGAATTGGCCAACAAGAGCCAGCATCTACACTGGAAGAGAATCTTAACCTCAGCATTGCTGTAAGTCAACTTGCCTGTATCCCTTTCAATTAAATGACCCAGATGAGCAAGAAACATGAAGTTAATAAAGTAGCATTCAAATATGTGTAGTAGCTCACTGCTGAATGTAGAACATCAGGAGATGCTGCTCATGGGAAGAAAGTTCCCAAGTACAAATGATCTCTTTTTCAAAGGACATTGCAGGCCACTTTAAATTCTAACCTCAGAAAGGCTGTAATTATGTATTTTAGAAAGCAGATGGCTAGGACGGGATGTGGTAACAGAATATAAGATGATGAATGCTCCGGAGAAGATTCTTTCTTATGAGTCCAAATAGATGTTCAAAGAAATTAAGAGGTAAGGAATAAAAAGCAGATCAAAAGAACATCATTTCTAACTCACCATGTGATTAAACTGTAATGAATTGCCATAGTAGGGGAATGAAACTAAAAAATAGCAGAGCCCTAAATGGGATAGAACATCTACAGAGATACTAGGAGTACCCACAGTTATTTTTATTTATGATTAAAATTTTTAATTAGAATTATTCACCCTATCAAAATATTAAGAATGGATGATAAATCTGATGCTGTAGCGCTTAAGAGAATCTTCGAATATTAAGAACTCTGGATAAGGCCCAACTCACAGAGCCAATTATTCCCATCTTCTAATCACTAATTCTGACACTTCAATCCTACCTTATGGTTACAAATGAAAGGGGTTGGGCCTTTGCTTCTCTGGGCTAATTGGAATTTCTCTAGCCCTAAACCGTATTGTCCTCATGGCCAGAGTATCCAAGAACTGCAGCTGCTGAAGGATACATGGCTACTCATTACTTTAAAGCATATCTCCATGAGCAATTGCATGTGACTATTCATCAGCCCAAAGTACAGAATAGAATACAAAGTATATTTAATTATCTCCTGTTGTCCTCTCTGGCACAATAATTTCAAGTTTCTCTTTAAAATTTATCACTTTTCTGGTTTTCCATCAGCTTGGTAAAAAATAAGTTTTGGAGTGGTTCACCACGGAGACATGACTGTATATAGTAATAAATCATTATGTGTGGAAACCAAGGATGTAAAACAGAGATATCTTTATCAGATCAACTCATTGGAACTCCAGAAACTGCTTCCTTCTCACATGTGTCTTTCACCTGGTGATGCTAACTTAAACATATTTCATTTCCTCAATTAAATGCTGAGGTTAATAACTTTAACATTCAAAGCAATACTACCTTTGAACAGATTGAAGTGAATTTAGGGCAGGATAAACTGTAATATACTGAATCTCTTGGGAGTTAACCTGTATCTCTTCAAAACAATTACAGCAGAGGTATTGCGAAGTCTACCTTGATCATGCCGCTCTGCCAGAATGGCCCAACCTTATTTTGGAGACGCTGCTTTCAGGGATGACAAAATAAGCCTCCTCCATCTAATTTGACTGCTTAGGGTGTCAATTAGCACAGGTTGATAGGAACTCCAGTACAATGAGCAATCAACTGTATGCCCAAAGGTAGAGCTAAAAACTCATTTCCCATTAGAAAGAAAAAAGTCATGCTCTAGGTTATTGCAGTATATGTGAAATTCACTAACTTGAGCACAGCTAGCTAGTTTTTAAAACCTGAGGCAAATTCCCTTTCCAGCAGCTATTAAACTTTATCAAGATCAAACTTTATTTTAAAGTTGCATGCTTCCTTGATAAGTCTTGTTGGTTATCTTGTCAGATTTTAATCAATTCTGCTTGAGTAGTGGGTTTCAGCTTACAGCAGATGTGGGAACTGAAAGCATCCCTAGCAGTGTTCAAGGCCAGGGTTGACAGAGCCTTTGGTGACATGGTATAGTGTGAGATGTCCCTGCCCATGGCAGGGGGATTGGAACTAGATGATCTTAAGGTCCTTTCCAACCCTAGCTATTCTATGATTCTATACCACTGGCATTGCAGTGTAGGGGAGTGTAGCATGTTACACTACAGCAATAGAAATTGGAGGCTTGTCTCCCCCACTCCAGACCACACATGGCTTCCTTTTGCATACCTTTTTCTGTTTTCCCTTATTGAAAATGTCCCCTGCAGTTGATTTCCCCCCTGTAAGTTCGATAGGATCCATCTTGGCATCTGCTTTGTAGGGTGGGGCTTAGCTCTCTTTTGACTTTCTTTTCAGAGGAAGAAATGCTTAAAATATAAAGTAGGCCAGTGTGCCTTCAGGTATCCTACACTTGTGGTCTATGGCACTCAGAGAATAGCAGGCCCTTCATATCTATTGACTGCTTTGATCTGGCTAGAGGCCTCAATGGCTGTAGATCAGAGATGCTGGTCATCTTTTTGATGGCTAAGGTATGCCTAATTACAGCCATAACTAGCTAGAAGCTGTTGTTAGGCTCATCTAATTGTATTTTCCAATTGCTAATTCCTTCCTACTGTGAGAGCTCAAGATCATAAAACTATCCTCAATCACTTTCTTTTGCACACAGTCTTCAGGCATTGGTACCTTTGTTTAGCAGACACAACCATACGTATTTACACACACATATATCAGAAAAACTAAATGTAAGCAAAAAACATTCTGTAGATTCATTTAAAGGCTACATTGATTTAATCTTTCCCGGTATTCACAGAGTACTGGGTGGGTTGCACTGAATGGCCCAGATGTTTCTTTCCAGCTACACATTCCTCTATTTTGTAGGGTGTGAGATACATTTAATTCCCACCAGTATGCACAGTGCTTGCATATGATTTACTGTGAATCAACAGGATTTCAGGATGAGACTCTTCAAAATTAGGAGCTGCAAAATCCTTCTTTAACTTCTGTCTTAGCCATAATGTACCAGAAATAACAGTAGTCGCTCCAGGCATTTAACTTGTTGCACACCATGTACCCAGTATACATATTTTTGCTTTGAGATATCAGAGTAGCTGAGGGTTTAGATCATATCTAACCCAGGAAGGACCCATAAGATAACAATTCCTCTTCCAATATTACCAAAGAGATTTGCATGGAGAAAACAAGGAAAGCGCAAGCACTCCATAAGAGTACTTTCCCTACCCAGGTTCCTTAAAAAGCACAGATAGAGCAGCCACAGCTATGTCATTCATACAAAAACATTCAATGAATAAACTACCCACAATCACATGGGAGACCCTCAAGATAAGTTTCTTGCCCTGCTTGTGCTGATCTTAATCCACTTCTTCTCCCCTCAATCTGCTCAAAGGGGTTTTATTCTGGAAAATGCAAAAAGCAGTATTGGAACCAACATGCAAATCACATTGAAAGAGGACTATTTAGAGACAGAGAGTCTAAAAAAGATTGTGTGAACACTGTAGCTACACAGAACATCCCACCACCAAAGCAAGCAGTAACCAATGTTTACTTACAAAGTCCTTATATCCCCTTGTCTGATTGATTTTATTGTCCCCTTCATTATTGGTTTCCCAGAGCTTGTCCATCCACCTATATGACTTGTTTCAAAGAACCATATGCTGTTAATAGAAATAAGTCTCGCTACTAGTTGACTTATATCTGAGGAGAGTGAAATTGTCATCTGTGGTTCCTAATTACTCTAATTAAGAGCAGGTTTTGCTACTCCCTATTTGATGTGGTGTTTATGGGCTGGTTAATTATTACATGTGACTATCCTGTGAGAGTGGAATGAAAGCACCTTTGCACCAGGCCAGGTAGAAGCCTGCTTTAGCAAGGCTTTATGCCCTGGGGATGATTATCATTACTTTTTCAGAATTATCCCAGCTAGACTCATGATCTTATGTTGATCAGAATAGTTTTTCCATCCTACCTCTGACACGGAACTGCACCCAGCTGGTTGTTATTTAGGGTTGTTGCCTTTAGTCAGGATAGAAATTTCTTCCTTCTATATGAGTTCTTTCATAAAAACATCCTTCTGATACTGTATTTTCCCTACTTTGGCTTTGCACACAGACAAAACCTCTCCTCCGTTCAGCTTCTTTCTGCTCTTTGACTACCATGTCTTTCCTTTTGCTGCCTGTCTGCACCTAAGCTGCGCACATCACTCAGTGAGCTCCCTTTGATTGTTTCATCTTCCTTTATACATCAAACCCAAGCTCCTTTAAGCAGTTCTGTAATTTATCCCCTATCCCATTTAGCTGACTCATTAGTATCTCAGAACAAATGCAATTTCTGCTGTACTTCTACCAGTCCTAACACTAAGGGGTTAACTGAATCACTGAATTGCTGTCAGCTTCCCTTCAAGTTGTTCCCTTCATCTACCTCTTGCTCTGACATGAAGTCAGGATGCTGCCAGATTAAGGACCCAGCTTTACAAAGTGCCTGCTGGGAACACTGAGACTTTGCTGCTCCTCATTGGTGCTATGCCCAGGTGCCCTCACATTCCTCTACAATGTCCCATTCAAAATCACCCCACATGCCACTGATTCCTGTAGAGGCAATTGCAGAGCTGTACACACAGGGCTTCATAATCATTACTTGTCTAACTCACCTGTTATTATTGTTCATCAAGCCCACTAGATTAAGCAAAATATTTGATTTGAAAGATAGCCAACCTCATTACCTAAATTACTCTTCTTTTTCTTTTATAAGTTGCTCTAGTGGTTCCATTTGCATCAGGAAACACATGATTTTTAGAATCTGACAATACACATGTGTGTTGTTTGAGCTGAATGTATACCAAAGCTTGAAATGAACAAACTTCACCTTCTTTATCAGATGCATATTTTCAGCTCACAGCAGATGTCTTTATATCTGGGATTACTGTGTGAACTCTCAGAGGCCAATACTCAGAACACCAGGCTTAATACATGAAGAAGGAAAACATTTATCTATCCTTTCTCTGCAGAGCCTGTGTAGCCACTGAGGAAAGTCACAGTCCTCCATGTGGGGACTTGGACCTCAGAATGGAATAAATTACTCTGAAAAAGGCTCTCTTCTCCTATATGGAACCATTTGCCAAACAGACACACATGCGGTGTGCCACATGCAGTAAAATCACATGCAGTGATATCACTTAAGTATCTGAAATCCAGCAATATGAGTCTGAACTTTAAAGTCATGAATTTTTACAGTTAGCAGTGAGATTTAAGCAAGTAGACTTCTATGAATTCATGGACCCATAATAAAATCTTATTTTTGTGTTTCTGTGGATATAACAGTTTCTGATGGTTTCATTTTCTCCCCAGCAGTAAGCTTTTACGCTGGAATGCCTGCATAACCTTTTTCCTTCCTTTCTTTCTTCATTTATTATTCATTTCTGTTTCATGTATCCTGACCAAACTTTGAATTACACAGTTTTTCCACACTTTTACTTTAAAATCCATTTGCTATGCAGTGCACATCCTTTAAAATGCACTTCAGGGATAACTTATTGCTTTTTTGTTATGCCTTTACAATGTTGCATAAATCAGTATTTCCTTTCTTGTTTTTCATGTTAAAGTTCTCACATGATTACACCTAAAATGGAAAGAAATGCTTCCAGAGGAAGTAAAGTGAAGTGTTGTAGCCCCACAAGACTTGGATTTACAGTTGGGGTTTGTTTCTAGGTCTAATGATTTTTGTTTGTAGGCTGATACTTTTTATGGAAAAAGGATAGCAGATATAAACAAGTGATGTGAATAAATAGTACACAGACAATTTTCACTCCAGTGCATCCTATTGCAATAGAGGTTAATGAATGAGTGAGGTCATGGTTTAAATATGGTTCAGATTAGTCATGAACTAAATCTGTTTCTAATAAAAGATTCCCAGTGGCCCATGTAAAAGATGCATCATGCTCTCCCAAATCTCCTAAAGAGGCCTAATTATCAACTTTTTTTGTTTGTTCTTTTTTTTTTTTCCCTAAAAGTATCAAAACAAAGCAACAAAAGACTCCTGTTTTTCAGCAATAATTCTCTTTCTCTTGACAGCTGACATGCTGTAACTGTTCTATAGCAGAGACACATTCCATCTAGGACTTGTCGTCACTTCTCAGCACCATGAACTCATTACAAAATCTAACACAAAAGATCACAAATGGTCTTTTTCATTGTAGACTTTCCTGACGTATTTTAGTCAGTTTCCTTCCTGGCCATAGCAAAAATCCTTATTTCTTTGGATTTTTATTTTCTGTTATCTGCTTCTTCTTCCATATTAACCTCCTTGATCTATGTGCAGCTTTTGACAAGCTATCTGGCGCAGTCAGCATGGGTTTATGAAAGGCAGGTCCTGCTTGACTGACCTGATCTCCTTCTGTGACAAGGTGACCTGCTTAGTGGATGGGGAAATGGCTGTGGATGTTGTTAACCTGGACTTTAGTAATGCCTTTGGCACTTGTTTCCCACAGCATTCTCCTGGAAAAAATGGCTGTTCAAAGTGGGAGGACGTCTTTGACTGCAACGTAAGCGTCAAAGCCTTGGTCCGGGAAGAGGATGCTTTCACCATACAGAACACCAGGGTCAACCCATTAGTGCCAGAGCTCTTCCAGGCCCCCAACATGGGTTCCCAAGACAGATCCGTCTCCCCGAGCAGCGTGGGCAGGGATGCGGCAGGAGAGGCAGCCAGACTCCTGGAGAGCGTGTCTCCTGCCCCGGCCGGCCCCACGGACACTGAGCTGGCAGCTCTTATGCCGGCTGGAGCAGCTGAGGAAGAGAAGAGCCGCACATCTTCTCCTGCTCTGTTGGAAGACATTCGAGAAGAGGCTACCAATGCCATTGTCTTCCGAGCCGCAGACAAGGGTGAAGTGGCAGCTTCAGAGACAGAGATGTCTGGGGCAGTGGCTGAGACAACCCACTTTGCCCCAGGACCAGACAAGGAAGGAGATGCCGCCTCTTCTCCCTCAGGTCAGGAAACACATCACCCGATAATCAAGGCAAATGTGGCTGGCACAAGGGATCCTGAGGGGCAGGAGGCAGGTGCCTCCCTAGAGCTGAGTATGGAAGAGAAATTTGTGGTGCTTCCCATGACAGAGCCCCTGAAGGAGAAGGTGAGTGCTAAGGACAGCATGGGACAGCACGGGACAGCACAGGAGGTTGAGCCTCCCTCTGCCTGTGTCCAGCCGCTGCTCTCCTGTGCTGCAGCACACTCATCCCCTACATCCCAATTGTGTCATTACAGGACCAAGTGGGAAGTGAGAAGGAGAAGGAGCAGAAGGACCGAGAATGGGAAGGGGAGAGAAAAAAAGAGCTATCCCAGTCAGAGGACGTCTTCGACCGCAATGTCAGCATCAAAGCCTTGGTCCGGGAAGAGGATACTTTCCCCGTACAGGACATCAAGGTCAACCCATTAGTGCCAGAGCTCTTCCAGGCCCCCAGCATGGGATCCCAGGAGAGGTCCATCTCCCCCAGCAGCGTGGACAGGGATGCGGCAGGAGAGGCGTCCGCAGACTTGGAGAGCGTGTCTCCTGCCCCGACCGGTCCCACAGACACCGAGCTGGCAGCTCTTGCGCCGGCTGGAGCTGCTGAGGAAGAGAAGAGCCACACATCTTCTGCTCCTCTGTTGGAAGACATTCGAGAAGAGGCTACCAATGCCGTTGTCTTCCCAGCCGCAGACAAGGGTGTAGTGGCAGTTTCAGAGACAGAGATGCCTGGGGCAGTGGCTGAGACAACCCACCTTGCCCCAGGACTAGACAAAGAAGGAGATGCCGCCACTTCTCCCTCAGCTCAGGTCTCACATCACCCGATAATCAAGGCACATGTGGCTGGCACCAGGGATCCTGAGGGTCAGGAGGCAGGTGCCTCCCTAGAGCTGAGTGTGGCAGGGAGATTCGTGGTGCACCTCATGACAGAGCCCCTGAAGGAGAAGGTGAGTGCTAAGGACAGCAAGGGACAGCAAAGGGGGATGAGACTCCCTCTGCCTGTGTCCAGCCACTGAGCTGCAGCACACTCATCCCCTGCACCTCGACTGTGTGATTTCAGGAGCAAGTGGGGACTAAGAAGAACCGAGAATGGGAAGGGGAGAGAAAAAAAGAGCTGTCAAAGTGGGAGGACGTCTTTGACTGCAACGTAAGCGTCAAAGCCTTGGTCCGGGAAGAGGATGCTTTCACCATACA
>JAVHNF010004492.1:7198-19882 GCA_034783455.1 Micropsitta finschii | reverse complement strand
CCAGTGGAAGGGGTCCCTGCCCATGGCAGGGGTTGGAGCTGGAGGAGCTTTAAGGTCCCTTCCAACACAAACCATTCCATCATTTTATGATATGAATCCATCGCAGGCTGCAGCTGGATAGCGCAAGAGCTCTGTATGGAAATGGGCTCAGATTTTAGCATAACTTCTCAGAGAGAGAAGACAATTATTTAGTTTAAAACCATTGAAATACTTGTCAATGCGCACAAAGATCCAAGTCCCAGGTGTTGGTGCATTTATCACTTGCAGAGAGTGTCAGCAACACAAATGAAAGGATATTTCAGTAGCATATAGAAATGTTTGTCACTCCAAGGTGCCTTTGTGAGCAGCTCCTGTGGCACAAAACCAGCCCAGAAACTGATAGTTTTGTATCTTTAACAGAAATTACGAGAGAAGCAGAAGGTTGTCCGGGAAAATCATGCTCCAAATATGAAGCAAATGAAGATGTGGCAGGATTTTGAGCAGTTAATGCAATGTAAGAGGGAATGTTTTCTGAAACAACAAAACCAAACAGCCATTGGTCAAGTCATCCAGGAAGGAGGTAAAGACAGGCTTGTATTATGAACTCCTGATACCAACATAAAGTGGGAGGCCATTGCATTGGCTTCTTAAAGGTAAACCCTCATTAAATGCTGTTGCTTTCATCATTTCTACAATTTGCTGTGTGTTGTTTGGTTTTGGTGGATAAACAACTAGAGCAGCTCAGCACTCAAGGAAGCTTTTCCTCCACTGTTTAAGAGAGAACATCATGTGGTTAGGAAGATCTGCTGTGAGAGCTGCTCCAGGGTGAGCCTCGCCGTAAATCTTTGGTTTATGAGGCTGGGAATGGCATGCATCTGCAGAGAGATCAAAGGAAAAGAAATCCTTCTCCAGGGTCACAGAAAACTTCCCTAATTGCTCTGCTCCTTATTCTGTATCACTAAGGTTACATTTTTGCAAGGCCTGGGACCTGATATTGTGTAACTGTGGACCTCCTGGCTTGGCCTTCTCCTTCCCTATTGTCTTTATTCACTTAGTGTGACTGGTGAGAATGTAGCTCCATTGGCTCTGAGCTGCCCAGACCTCGCCTGCACACACTCCTCATCATACTTTCCTTGCACGGCTGAGTTCAAGTGATTGTGCTTCCAGGAGACAGTTCATTGCTACAGCGTCAGGAGCAGGCTCTGAGAACAATTACTTGGAGTCTGAGCTTTTTTCCATTATCTTTGGTGGTTGTTTCTGACAAATGTACTTCTCTTGCACGCTCACCTTCTGCTTTTTCTGAGTTGCCCTTGTGAAATGCGAACGGTGCTTGACTAAAAGCTTTCTCCACTGAGGACTTTTTGAGCTGTTTTGTCAGTGCAGGGTGGTTCCAAAGTGATTACACCACCCAAAGAGGGTTGTTGGTGGATGTAAATTCAGCACACAGGTTCCTCTGTGTGCAGAGCAGGTACCGAGGGAGGGTTGTGTCCCCCTTGGCTTTCACCTGTGAGCCACAGGCAACTGTCACTGCCCTTCATATTGCCTCAGGAGACCCAGAGCTGACCCAGGGTAAGAGGAATGTGGGTGAGGCTTGAAACTGTCCCTCACGCTTCAGCATTTCGGGTGAGAGCCTCTCAGCCACAACCAGATATCGGAAGCAGAGAGATCTGCAGTCTGCAGCACCAGAACTGCGGCTGTTCTTCCTTAGCCTCTTGGCTTATTGAATGTCCTGATAGGTTTGGGTTTGGTTTGTCTGGTGGTTGGGGTTGTTCTTAGTTTTTCCTTCCTGAAGCAGAATGTCTTTTCAGGACCTAAAAAATAATTCTGCTTTCTTTGATGCCCAACTATGAGATCTGCTGTTTTCTATATCAAGAAGAGAAGGATGGTGGTTATATAGGTCCTGGTTTGGCTTCGCATTCAATGTATTTGGTAACAACTAAAATAAAACCTGATGACTACATTTTGACTGCATGGTATTCTTTTTTCCCACATTTCCTAGGTGAAAGAAGGTAAATTGTCAGTGACAAGAGGCTTGCAGGGGCGCAGGGAAAAGGTTTGAACGGGTCATTTAATGAAAGTTAATCTGGCTGCTACCAAAGGGGTTCAGAACCGCAGGGGATGTGTAAGGAATGGGTCTCACATCCATAGATTTCCAGGACATCCTCATATAAGCCCTCCCACGCTGCTGAATAGCTGAAGATACTCTTTCTCACCAGCTGCACTGAGCTTTCCCAGGACAAGGAGAAGCTGCAGCTTTCCCCTAGGCACACTCTTAGTGAGTGTGGAAGGAAGGCTGTTGGGTAGGACACGGGCACAGGTGAAGTTACCCAGAGTGAGGGTTGTTCTGAATGCTTGACAGCAATAGTAAAATAACACAGACAAATAGAGATGAGACACGCTGAAAACATGGGATAATCACCAAAAATGGGCAGTCAGGTTACTCAGGAATTAGCCTCTGGTTCAGAGTCACTGGACAGGGCAGGGAGAAAGGGGATTTTTATATACTTCAAGTCAAAACTTTAAAACAAAACCCTACAAATCCTATCTGACTAAGCCATTAATGCAAAGATGTATAACATGGATGAGCCTGCTGCCCAGGAGGAAGCAATGCTTTTGACGTTCATAGCCATGATGTAGAGTAAGATTGAGTACAATCATTTTCTGGTTTTCTGTTCAGAGTTCCCCTAAAAATAGTTCATCTTTCTTCCTTGTAAAAACAATTTATTGCTGGTTACTCAAAGATGACGTGATTGTTGTTCTGATCTGATTAAGGTTCTGTCATTTGTACTGCGGCAAGAAAGGGCACACAGATTATACACCACAGCAGCAGCAGCAGCAAAATGACTTTCTGAGATGAAGCAGAAAATCATAATAACTGTTATGAAAAGAAAATTGGAAAAACTCTAATGCTATTTTTAGCTTTTTATACAAGTGGGCATTTAATGAATGTAACTTTAATGGATTCTGTTCACTGGCTTTTCAACCTAGCTCATGACTTGAGGGGAGAGTTCAAAAGTCACGGTTTTATCTTTGCCAACTTGCAACTGAAAGCTTACTTCTAGTTTTTACTTTGTTGTTATTAATAACCTAACTGGTTAATTAATAAGATTAAATGCACTATACGGGAAAATACCAGCCTTTTGCTTGTGAAGGTCTAAATAAGTCAGAAATGTGCATGGCTAAATTCAGGGCTCCAGCACTTACTAAATGTCTTTCTGTTGGAACACTGATCCACGCAGCCCCTCCTGAGCAGATTTGTTTCAAAAGGCTTCTCCTTGTCTTCACCCAGAACTGGATGAGAAGTATCCCAGCTCTAAAACTACAACTGTATCCTGTAGCTTTGTGTTGTTTAGTCACAGCGGCTTGAGAGCTACAGGCACGTTCCGCATGGACCTGAGAGATTAAATAGAGCCATCAGAAACAGGCATGAGAAAACAGTACATCTCCGTGGTGCATGACCAGCCATTTTACCATCTGGAGATCAGATTATTGTGTTTAAATGAGTGATACCATTGTACTTCCACTTGAATGATAATAAATAAAATCGGTATTAACTTACCCATATCTAGGACTGCTTATTTGTATATCTTTGCTCACATGGATATTACTACTAATAAAGTCTTCTGCACATAGTTGCCCACAATCATAACAGTTAAGCCCTGCTATTGTACTTGTGTTTAAACATACTGATTTCCAGAGCTTGCTTAATAACTTTCCTGCAGCGTGATGCTGCTCACTGTTGTAAACCACAACACAGCAGAAGTATTCAGCCGCAGTTGAGTGCCTAGAAAATGTCTTTGCAATGAGGATGCTTAGATTACTAAGCATGGATAGTGTAGTACCCTGTAAGCAACATGAGATGTATTCTGCAAGTGACTTGCTGCTTCTCCTTAGATCAGTGCTTTGTGTCTGGCCCAGATGAACAGCAACTGAACACTCGCTGCTAATGTCCTGGTGGCTGTCTGCAGCAGGTGATCCGTGCAGAGCCACTTGGCAGCATCAGTCCAATTCCTAAATCACCACTCTGGCAGTGTTTGGTGAGTCCAGAGCCAGCTTCCAAGTGAAGGCAGATAGATGTATGACTGACAGACCAGGGAGGCTGAAGTGCTGTCACCTGAAAGGTGTCCCCTTGGGAGCAAGGTCATGACACATTGACACAGCGAGTGTGGGAAGCTGTTCCCCCAGGGTCTTGTCTGGCTGCAGATCTGGTTTCTCCCGTTGGCTCTGTATTTGCTCAGACTTAAGTGAAAAAACCTAAGGAATCTGAACGTGTGCCCTGTCTGTGTTATCATCTGTAGCAGCAGGTTTCAGGCTGAAGGAACGCTGTTAACTCTTCAGCTGCCTTTCTCTACTGCAGTTCAGAATGGAAACAGGATTGACATTTTCATGGATATACCAGTGTTCCAGGGAGGAAGCATTACACAAATCGTAACATTTTATCACGAGATACCACTTGCCTGGGCAACACCCATCTCGGTAGTTGTTTCTTAACAATCAGATTTTGACCTATTTCCAGCTTGTTTAAAAAGTTCTCCACGTTCTCAGCATCTCTGTTTCTGTGGCATTTAGTTCTGTGGCATCAGCTCCCAAGCTCCCAAGGCAATGTCTTTTCTTCCAAGGTCATTGGGTAGAAAAGGGTATTGGTCACAGCTGCATTACACTGATTTCCATGATTCCAGTTTAGAGACATAAAACCACTGTGAGCCACTGCGCTGTGGTGATGTCAAGCTCTGGTGGTTGAAGGGGGAGCAGACATACCCCAAATAACCAGCAGGAACTGTGAGACAAATCATGTCCTTACTGTCACAAACCCCTCGCTGACTTCAGTGGGAGTTTTGCCAAAATAAGGTCTGCTGGATTTAGCTCTGTATTCTTCCTCCTGACAGAACAAGCAGGAATTAAAGGGCCAGCATCAGATTTGTAAGACAGAGAGGATAAAAAGGAACTGTAATTACCCAAAAGAATGACTTTCCTCCAACACAAATCAATGTTTCCTTAGACACACTCTAATTTACAACAAAAATCAGAATGGTTGTGGAAGTTATTCCCAGCACAAACAATCCAAGCACTCAAGTTCTTAGCAATATGGTTTGATTTGTATTAGGCATCTATGAGAGGCTGTCTTGCACTGAAGTATTTATAGTGTTTAGCACTGAAATACAACTTCATGCATTACCTTGTGTTTAAAGGCATTGCTTACATGTCTTATATTAAAAAATATGGGGTTTTTTTCCCTTTTTTCAGCATTTTTATTCCTCATAGTTTTGAGAAAAAGTATGTTTTGGCAAATTAGGAGACACAGAACCAGCATTTGCTGAATGCCAGGAACTGGAGTTCTTTTCCTGCAAATGGAGCTACTCAGGCCAGTGTCTGTTACACTGCATCAGTCTGTCATTGCAGAATAACTTGTCATGTTTAAGCTTCTACATTTCATTGTGACTGCTCAAGTTTTCAAACCGCTCATTTATACAATAAGCACTTCATTAGGTCTGTTCTTGAAATAGGATAAAGCAAATCCTGCACATTTTGTTAATACCGGAAAAAATGCTGTTGATGAGGAGTATGGAAAATGGGATCTTAGTTTTCAAAGATAAAATCCTTTCTCTCTCCCTACTTCTTTTCTCTGGAATGGAATAGCAAATATGCTTGCCCCTTAGGGAGCAACAAGAACAAAACCAGAAAGGCATGCATCACACACAAATAATAACCACATAGGGAAATAAGGAAGGAATTAATCTCACCGTTTTTATATACATTTTACAACTGGTTCATACTGAAAACAAACAAAAGCCCCAAAAGCTCAGTATTGTCTGCAATTAAAATCTGTGGGGGTTCTGTGCCTTTTTGTCATTGGATTCCTGTTTATTGGAAATAGCAGTTGTAACTCTAAGGTTATACAATATGAATAATTCAGCAGTTTAATTGCTTTGCACTATTGCAGCATTTTCTGGTGAGTAAACCTGTGTTTAGGCATTTCCTGGCAGTTATCAGACAGAAATCGTAGAACTGTTAAGTGAAGAATTCCCAAAAGCAAGAGGTGCCGATTAATTTGGGAGTCTAAAAATTGAGGCTTTAAAAAAACCACATGGAAACTATGCCTTTTGCTTATCAACTGCTACGTAAAGGATGCAGTGCTCCAAACCAGCAGGCTGCGGACTGCAGCATTCCAAGACTTTGAGGGTTTTAAAGTATTTATAAACCATTGTACCCATCTCCCTTTATTCCCTGCTTTAAAGCTTGCCTTGTTTTTGTATCATATTAAAAAGAAAACGGAACTGTATGAGAAAGTCACCCACAGACAACCTGTTCCACTAACATTCTACGTTCATGTTGCATCTTTCTGGCCTAAAGGATTTCTCTGCTTCATTTTCATTTTCCATGGGCTGCTCAGGTGAGTCAGGAAACAGTGAGAGATCAAGTTAATGTACAGCAGACAGTAATGAGAACTGGGCATTTATTATTTCCTGGGCAATGACAGCATCACCTCCAAATGAAATCTCCTTAGGAACGTATCTTCCACAGCTAATAACTAGAAAGCAATCTGAATTCTTCTAACAAAGAGGTGGAGCATGGCATACTTTACAGTGGGTTCATACTGTTGTGCTTCCTATTCCTTTTGTGGTTTTATTTACTACAACCATTCGTATGTGAAATGCAGCACTTTAAAATCTGTATACACTGAGGGTTCTTTTCTGCTTGGTTTAATTGAGCAAAGTGAAGGTTGCTCGTAAAATACAACGGGAGGGAAAGGCAGAACTCCTATACTGGAAAAAGCACTATAAATATTTTCCTGGGATCATTATCACAACCTGTAACGCTTCACCCCATGTAGCGGAAAGAATTATAGAGCCCTTGTACGAAATGGCTAAGAAGTGATTCCAATTCCATCCCTAATTAACGTGGCTTTTTCTTTAAGTGCAAAGAAAACATCCCTTAGTCCTTCATTCCGTTATCAAAGTTATTTCCAAGCTCCAAAGGGATTCACTTGCAGTGACCTGGCAGTGTCAAACAAAGGTTCGACTTTTATTCTGACACTTCTTGAAGAATTTGATTGAAACTATATATGTCCAGATAGCACCCAACAAAGTGCCCCTCTTACGTTTGTTTCAAGATATTTTTGGAAACAACAGAGGCGACCTTGGATGGAGCTGCTTTTCCAATTTAGGACTTCATTTGGTCTAAGAGAGTAAAATCATACTCTTTAATCCTTTCGTGTGCCTGCAAACAAGATAGCTTTAGTTTATGCCATTGCCGAATTGTTCTTCTGTGCCTTCTTAGCATTGTTGAGCTGTTCGGATTGTTGAGAAGAATTATTTTAGGTAATCAAGAGTTCCTTTCAAATGTACATATAAATAGTCCTCTGATATATCACATGCCCCTTAAATATATTGTGTAATTTAAACCAGCAGTGGTCCTTTATGTAATACCTTCACTTCTTTAGAACTAGTGTTCATAAATAAGCGTTAGCCTTTGCTTATAGATACAACGAATCTGATTTCAAGCCAGAGCTCACACAGACTTGATGTAAAGTCTAAATGAGGACAGTGGTAATGCTGGTGCCTGCGCTGTGATGGGACTGCCACCTGTCCAGATCACAGCAGAAACAGTGTTTGTCAAGCTTCAAGTTTAAAAGCCAAGGTGAGGAGCCAGGTTCTGTGAACATCTACAGTGGGGTGACTGTTTTCTTCTCACTTGCTTTGCCAGCTGTGCCATTGTATCTGTACCACTTTATTACATCCAATCACTTAAGATGTTTTTTAAGTAGTTCGCACTTAATTTTCTGCATAATCAATATCTTCTAATTCATTTGTATTGCTCTCTGTTGTAGGCATACTGCGCTCCATAACGAAATGGAATTAGTTTGTTGCAATAACGCAGATTCACTGCTGTGAATAAAGAGGATTGTCAAAGTACAGTATTCTCATCAATTCTCCTGCACAACATTTACTCTCTTCAATGATAATGTTGTCCAGTGTTACCTAATGATCAAATACAAAGTACAATGTAAAACTAAACCTAGAAATGCCAGTGGAATCTATTTGACATAAGTGGTACAGAAAAATGTAGCTGTAAATATATATTGTTTATATTATTTGATCACACTTAGTGTCAATGCGTATTTTTGTAGCTCTATTACACACTTACTATGATCGATGAATCAAGTTCTAACTCTATAATATCCAGTTCCCTGATTTTATGACATTGTCATGTAAAGCATTTGTGGACAGCTTAAGAGAAGCTGATCCTGTGAACTTGTACGTATGTGAGCATGGTTATATCAGCATATGCATAAACCAGGCTAAAATAAACTATTTGGTATAGCAACATTCATCACAGAACCTCAAACTAATTTACAAACAACTCTTAGTAAAGCCTCTTGACTGTATAGCCAGAAAAACAAGTGGCTGCTATTTATGATCGTTTCTAGATGAACAAACCACAGTATGGAGCAAAACAGAAGCAAAACTAAGGATCTAAACCTTGTCCCTGGGCATGCCCAGGATTCCCAACCTGATCTCCCTGAAAACCACCTGAGTCTTGTCCTGAGCACAAGTTCAGACCCCCAGAGCCTCGTCCTGCCCGAGGTTTGGTTTATTTGAACGCAGAGGAGTGATACAGCAAATGTGACAGAATTTCCCAGTGCAGCAGGCGGTGTCCTTGCTCTGAGTATCCTCATCTGACCCCTGACACTCCCTAAGAGAAACTCAGCAGTAAAATGCCTGTACATTTGCAATGTGATAATTCACTGGAAGGTGCAAGAGAAAGGTCACAGCAGATACAGATAAATGTGATACAGAGAAACCTAAAGGTGTTTCCTGAAGGAGCTTTTAATTAAACCATAACAAGGACTTTCAACCATATAAAGCATCACAGGTACCTCCATTGAGCTAATGGGGTCAACAAAACTAAATGTGAGGTTTTCTCTTATCTTGAGATCTTTTTATAATCCCAGAGAGATAAATATCAAGAGAAGCAGTCCTAAATAGAACCACGGTGTGTGTGCTTGTGCATGCATGCATGCAAACAAAGATTAGCTCTCTGTTCTAAACCAGCACACAGCACTCTGGGGCAATGTTTTACTTGTGTGCCCATTCTGTGTACATTGTCAGTCTTCTACAAGTGTCTACTCTGTGCTATAGCTGAAGCACATTAACCATCTGAGCTAGCACAGAAATAAGAGGAAATTCTATCTTAAACATCTAGAGGAAATGAAGAGATTGTGAATATAAGTCAGTGTTGTCTTCAAACAGAGAAGAGGCATGAATGTGAAAGCACTACAAGAGAAAAAGTGGCTGGCTTAGAGCATGGTAAGGGACAAGGGAGTTTGTGCTTCTGGTTTATTACCCCAGGCAGCCATGGCCAAAGATGCTGCTTCTGCTTGTCTGGTGTACACCTCAGTGTGCTGGCATGGAACCAGTTGGAATTAGACCTCAAAAGGAAGGCAGCAGATCTGTCACTGGAGCATTCAATTTTGCTTTTATATATGAGAACAAATCCAGGGTAACCTCAGTTAATGAATAACCGGTCAATGGTGATTGCTCCTGTTTAGATGGATAAATTTGGCCTTAAAAAAACCCTGACTGTTTGTTGATACAAACATGCACCACAGGGAAGTAAAATGAAATGTTCAGAATGCTTCTTGTGAAAAAAAAAAAAATGGAAAATCCTGTTTAAAAAAGCCCACAACTTTTAATGCAAAGTTAAAATTTTCAGAAGAAAACTTCTACTTTTTTGGGGGGAAAAACAAAAAAAAAAAAAAAAAAGCCAAAAAAGTTTCTTTAATTAATGCAAAAAACTAAACCCAACTCAAAGAGTTTCAATGGAAATGTTCTCCTTACTAATAAGACACACAGGCTGTTACTATGTAGTTCCATAAGGATCCAATAAACTAGCAGGCTCAGCAACACTACAATGTGATATTCTCCATGGAAAGGCGTGGACGCTGGAGGTTCATAATAAGGGAATTTTTCTTTGCTACATCATCTGCATCAGAGCCACTCTTACCTGCAATAAATAGTGCTGCTGTGATTTATCTTTGTTTGAAACAATCCATATGGGTACATCCAGGTTTTATAAAAGGGCATTCAACAAATGGAGTGGTTTGCAGCGTTACTGCTTCCCTGATGCACACATATTGAATACCTCAACATAACATTAGCTAATTAACTTGGGGGTGATTGCTGGCCAGAGATAAAGCACATAGTAAGAATGGATTAAGCCTGCCCTCTTACTGCACTTGCTATGGTTGCTCCCTGTATACAATGAGGATGTAGGTTTCCAGGAGATTAAATCCAGCAATAAGTTGTACCTGGAATCTAAAAGAAAGCTAAAAAAAGCCATTTGGATGGAGCTTAAATTGCAGAGTGCTGCATGGAGTGTGCTGAACTCTATGGAGCTTTGGAGAAGCCAAAGCTTCTCCCAAACCAAAATCCCTCCAGTAAAATTGTAGTGAGAGCTCTGATTTAACTAAAAGCATTACTTGGTATATACTAACCCCCTCTGCACAATTTATCTTTAAAAGCATAGACAGTAAACTAACATTCTCAAAAGGCTGCTTTAAACACAAACTGCACATAGATGAATTCCACACTCACATCTCCCACCGTTAAAGCAGAGCCAGCGGCAATCCCAGCCAATCTGCCCAAAGCAGAGCCATCAGGAAACATCTTCTACAGAAAGGATTTTCTTTTCCCATAGGAATGCTGTTTCATAGCCATTACTGCACTAATGATAAATAAAAATCAGTCTCCATGGCCAGGTTCCTCCAGTTGTAACCACCTTCATCAGCAAACTGCTTGTATGACTGACTGCGGGTTACGGGGTTTGGAGGACTTACCCACCTCAAACTCCTTCTCCAGGCTTGTTTGCAGCCACACACCAGGGCCACACAAGTCCACCAGTGCAGTATCTGTAAGAGGCTGTCTGCAGGCTCATATTTTAGACAGAAATTATTATTGTAAGCGCTGTCAACAAGCTAGAAGGGTCTGCACTAAGATGAGTGGGCTGGTTAAAGTACAGGAATGAAGCTAGGTCATGATCAGAACACACTCCCACTTCCAGTGCCTGTGGAGCAACCCCACTGTAAAGAAAACCCAGGCTGCTGGAGAGAAAAGCTATGGAAGACAGCAGCTTTGCCTCCAGAAAAATCCTATCCCAGATGACTTATAAAATTCTCTGTTAGTGTATTCATTGATGGATTACATCAGCATACAGCAATACACGTTATTAAATAGTTAGAGAAAACCAGTTTGTAGCCTGAGAGAAGAAGTGGGACTGCTCTGCTCCTGTGGTACCACAGTCTAAAACAGATTACAATGATTGTGAGAATGGTGTTTTCAGTTGTGCTGGCACAACTCTCTGTGGGGCTGCACGTTCAGGCTTACCACAGTCACTTGGTGAAAGGTGATTATAGTGTAAGGTGTACCTGCCCTTGGTAGGGGGGTTGGAACTAGATGATCTTAAGGTCCTTTCTGACCCTAACTATTCTATGATTCTATGATTATTAACTCAGTTACTCAGTTTATAGCCACAAACGATTGTAAAAGCACAACCAAAGGGGTAGAGTGCAGAAGGCAAGGAGCAAGGGACACAGAGAACAAGGGCCAGGAGCTTCTTACACTGCCCTCCCAAGGAGAACGTTTTGCAGCCCTGCACCTATGTCTGCAGTTCCTGCTGTCCCTGATGTGCTTCAGTGATCAGCTCAAGACATCTGAAGACGTAGCAGAAAAGTTAGAACTGCTTTATTAAAAAGCTTATAAGCAAAGGTGAAATCTCCCGTTCATCAGAACCCTCTGATGAATGGGATGGGATGATGGGATGGTGAGTGATCACAGAGTTAAGTAACACAAAACAAGACAGAAGCACGTTTTATCTTCTAAGGAATACTCACCAAGTGATCCGCGGCAGGAAATTAATCCTTGCAACTTGTGATGAGCTCTGGCAGAGGTGTCTTGCTCCCTTCCTTGGTGTGAGTCTCAAGTAATGAAACACAAAGATGCAGAATGATCACCTGGGCTTTTGAATTTCCAGGGAATGTTTTTCCCTCCATCAGCTCCCTGTCCTCTCCTCACAGAATGTATGCATGTGTTAAACTAGAACGTAAAGTTCTGGAGGTGTCTGCCTACATGATGGTATAAATCAGCCTAAGTCACTTTCCTGATGTAATGTCTTGGACAGAGCCCTTCCGATTTCCTGAACAGGATTTTGGAAGGAGAAAGTAGACTGTCCTGATTACTGTATCCCATCATTTCCATTGCTTTGCTCATTGTAAGGTAGGACTTCATGGCTTTTATGGGGTGCTACATTAATACCCAGGCTGATAGTTCATATGAGGTAAAATACAGCAACAGGGAGATTGCAAAAACGCTCATGCAAGCAATTGTGGAAAACTCCAAAATACTGGAATCCATTCTGGGTTATTATGTAATTCAAGGACACAATATTTTTCAATCTCTTAAGCGATGAACGTTCAAAATATGTAATAAGCCCTACATCATCATGTGTCTTGCTTATGAGCAGCTTAAGGTATGAGCGCATGAGTGATTATGCGCTGTAAGAGTCTGGGTTTTTTGCCTTTGCAAAATGAAGAGTTAAATGTTGCAAAGGAAATGGTCATAAACAGTATTTTTATGAGTAAATGCTTTCACCCTGAGCTTTAATAAAAATACACATAACTAATAGGAATGTAATAATAACATATACAAC
>JAVHNF010004479.1:1743-14752 GCA_034783455.1 Micropsitta finschii | reverse complement strand
TGGTTTTGATGTAAACCCATATTATGGTAACGTGTGTAGCACTGCACATAGCATTTGTTGACTTTTGAGTCAACCTATTTTGAGGGTTTTATATATGCTGGCTGGCAATTTCCTTCTCTTTAAATATTCCTGATAGGAGTTTATTGCTTTTTGGTAGCTGGAGAGTGGTATAGCACACATTTAACTCTTATATTTAGTTCCATCTCCATTTTAGTTACAGACCTTATTGCTATAATTAAAAACTATACAATTTGTGTTTATTATTCTATATGCCTTGAGTGTGTTCTATTCTTTCGCTTCTAGAGCACTCCCCAAGGTAACACAAAATAATAACATGCCATATGGCAAATAGAGTCAGCTGTACACCACACAGCATCTTTTATCATGCAGCTTTTACAAAATGACATTCCCAAGTTTGTAACTGATGAATATGGCATATCCTAGAGAAACTCTAGCTGTATTATTCTGCTGCTTCCATTAGAAGCATCCTTGCTGATATTCTGAGCCTTTTTTTAACATAAATGCAGCAGTTGTCATTTTGCAGGAATCAACAACCTACAAAGGAACAGGCAGAATGTCTCAATGTGCTAAGCTTACCCAACTTCAGAAAGTTAGCATAAACACAATATTGCATTATCATGACTTGTGCAACATATAATTGATACAATGTAACGGTAATAATGAGTTTCATGTAGTTTGCAAGGCTTGACTGGGGATTGTTGTTTGTTTGGTTTTAGTGTCTGTATTGTTCCTGGGGATTCACAGAATGTGTTATTTCAGTAGTGGATTTCCACAGGTTTGGAGTCAATCATCTGAACTATGCTGAGTGGAAGCATTAGATACTGTTCCGTGAAAGTTAAAAATAAGCATAACGTAGGCATTTTGTAGATGAGTTCTACAAACGTTTGCCCACAAAGCTAAATTCTAACGGGAATTTTCATTTGTATATGTACAAAATGGATGTGATAACCTGATATTACATAGGAATGCAAAACCCTGCATTTCTTACCAGTTGATGTGTGTTGGTATATGAGCATCTCACGTTAGCTTTAGTTTTATGAGTGGAAGGAGAGGAAAGTATTAAGCAGACAGACAGGCAAATGATGGATATGCAATGTCTAAGTAAGAGTATTTCTTTCCATCCTATGCTTGTGGCAAAAATAATTCAATCTATTCTAGAAGTAAGTCTACCTATGAAATTAAGAAAATGTCTGTCATGAGCAATTGCATCATGTAACATACAGTTAGCTTAGCTTGTTTTAGGATGTAGGAAACATAGAGTGTCCACTGCATTTACTGCTCTCACTATGTCACTACAAGTGGTACAGCAACTTTTCACCAAAGCAGCAGAGGAGAGGCACAAAGGATGAATTGTTGCTCGCTGCTCTTCCAGATTTGCTCTTTACTAAATATATTTTTATTCTTCTCTACCCAGGGTTAGGAAATAGAAGTGTGCCGAAGCTTCAAATGACCTTTCCACCTGTCACCAATCTAAGAAGGAAGAGGTAGGTCATAACATGATACTTTTCTGCAGTGCACGTGTAATGCCCCAAGAGATCAGCACCAGGCTATGATAATGTCAGATTTGAGAACTTAGAACTGATTTGTTGAGAAAGAACAGTAAACTACATAGCACAACTCTCTTTTGCTCCTTTGGAAAAGTATTGCTTGTTTAGTTTTCTGTAGGAAATAGTACAATCTTTCATTTAAACAAAATGAAATACAGAAAATGGATTTCATTCAAAGATATGTCAAATACCAGTGTAGTAAATATTTGCACTGAGGGTAATGGCAATCTTGCTCAAAAAGGAGATTTATTGTGTGAGTGGGTGGGAGTAGGGTATGTGTATGTGCGTACATATGTTCATAGACACATAAAGCAGTAATTCTCAGAAACAGTAGGGAGGGGCAAGGTAAGCATAAGCTAGTCTATATGATTCTTTACACATTTCATACTTTATACAGAATCACTTGAATTCCTTACCTGATATTTTAGAAACTTTTTGTCCTTAATTTTTCTTTCTTGCTTATCTCATCATCTCTACTGCCGTTCTCCACTGTTTTCTTGCCTCTTTGTCACATATGAAACCACTGCATACTGTATATTGATAAACCTGCATTGACAAATACCTGAGAGTTACAAATGGGTAAACAAAAAACATTTATTACTCTTCTTTTTGTCTTCAATGAAAACAGAGAGAGAACAACAAGAGACCTGGGGTCAAGTTCTGACATAAGTTTGCAGCCTTATTTTTATATCGCTAACCGCTTAAACCCATGCACATAATCCATCCATGTAATTCTTTTTTTTTCTGAAATGATTGTGGCAATACAAACGCATAGAAATAGTGTGTCTTAAAACAGAAAACGTGGGCTTATGAGAAACAGAAAGCACTAGTATTTGGCATGTTGTCCTTTAGAAACCCAGGCAAAACCTTCAGAGCGACCAGCCATGTTTAGAAGTGCCACAAACTAGTTGCAGCATTTATCTGTTTTCTTTTAGAGCTGATCTTGAAGTTTATAACAAGGTATCTATCTAACTCTAATTCAGTTTTTTTTTATTTCTAGCTGTGTTTTGTTAACCTAAAGAGTTGGTTGTTGTTCACTTTATTCTTTGGTTTCTGTCATTTTATGCAAGATCATATGTGTCTTATATTGTTATTATACTTATTACTGTTCATATTTGTTTTAGGACTCTAGCAACAGGTATTCCTGAGTATGGCTTTTTAATAAACCCCAATAAGACAGTCGTGAATTTTTGTGTTGATGATATCCCAGGATGTGCCAAATTTAAACAGCTGCCAGATTGTCCTGTGATCCCATGGTGTGGTTTATTATTTGATATACAGACACTTGAGGTTTACTGCGATTACTCCAGGTAAACAGAGTTGTATACTTCACTGTCAGCTTTACAGTATGTTGTACATAATGTGAGAAGCACAAGGATGTCTTGTGAATGGTGTAGTTGAATTCACCGCAAAATAGATTTTACAGTTCTGTTTCTTATACATTAATCTAAACATTTTATTCTGCTGTGCAGCCTGCTATTTTCATCCTTCCATCTTGTTGGAATGTACATTCCGTTAACACCAGTGAATGTTGCACAGGTCCCTAATGACCAGAAGTCATATACTGTATGGTGGCTACATGGCTCTGAGAAGGCTTATTCAGTCACCTCAGTTTAGCTTCTTTCACCATTATTGTGAAACTGTGTATGTGTGTATGTGTATATATATATATCGGCACAGTGTTGTGCCTGATTATTATGTAGTTATAGTTAGTATTCTGAAATTGTTTTTTTTTGGGGGGTGGGGGGTTGTGGCCTCCTAATCATGGGTTTAATTTTGTATGGACTAGAGAGACTAGTAATCCTTTCAGCATCAGAGGTGTTCCCTCTGGTAAACTCCAGATGGTAGTGTAGGGTAGAAGTAACCTCTCTTTAAACTAGCAACCTTAACTATATACACAAAGCAGTCTGAAGTGGCATAGAACTCAGGATGGGACAATGTATCCTACTGTAAAGCTCTGTAGACCCTTTACATAGACTAGTAGAGATGGCATTAGACCTTTACTAAAGATTAACAAAAAAACCACAAACCTGTTTAAAGAGAAGGAATATATTGTTACGTTATTGATCACTTTTAGTATAACCAGCCCATACATATATTTAAGTGGGAAATTTGAGGGAGGATTTCCATCACCAGAGTGTTGAAGTTATCTAGTAGTATTCCGAAACAGAAAAGCTTGGGCAGTTTAGGAAAGGAATTTATATGACATGATTTTCTGTAAGAACAAAGGACTAGAATTAACAAAGAGATTTATTTACTAGTTGTATTTGTGAAAGAAACAGTTTATGTTGTTGAGGACATGGGTGCTACTGGTCTGGGAGACACTACTCAGAATCCTGAGGTGTTTGTTACAAGAGCCATCTTGCTTTTCATAAGCTTGACTTAAGTAACTGTTAAACAAGGGTGAACTGAGGTGACTTCCAGCCTCAGCTCCTGCATTGCATGGTTCACAGAGTATAACTTGGTTGTCACTGGAGTCATTAATAGTGGTCTGGCTAGACCGTGTGTTCTAGAAATGTATCTAGTTTGTGTTTAAGCTTATTGGTTTGGGTTACTTAGCAGGGTGAATTATTCAGCCCTGTGATAGGGAAGTCATTCCTTAGCCAACAGCCTTAATGCCACAGTATCTAGTCTCTTTCTAAATCGGATTTAGTTATAGTCATCTCTTGGCTACTGGCTCATTGATAAGCAGGCATCGTCTGTGACATGAGAAGTTAAATGCTTACTTTGCAGAATTTAATTTACTCTGTTAGCCCATGGAGTTTAACTACTTATTTTTTTTTCTTTTTTTTTCCTAGTTATAGCTATACTTCCATCAGATCAAGTCTTTCCTTCAATTCAAGTAGAACAGCTGGGAAAAACATGAAACACAAATTGGCTGCAGTCCTCAAACTGAAATGCCATTGTTTATTTCTTGATTTACAGGTGGGAATATGGAAGTGGATGTTTGGAAATACTGTGATTAGTGATAAAGATAATTAGAAAGGCTTTGAGTTCTGACATAAACAGTTGATTTTGGGAGGTAATCCACCTAACTTGGAAATGTTGACATCAACTAAAATATGAGGTCTCAGCACCTTCCAGAACTGAGCCTCACAACGTTGTTAACTTAGGTACATAAAAGAAATCTTTGAAGTTTAAGCATAGAATGTTTTTTCTCTAGATCTCTAAATCATACCATGCTGTTGAACTTGAACAAATCCTGTTGTGACACCAAGGTATTCCTGTAGCTCTGTTTCTGTTCTGTTCTAGATCAACAGCCTTAAAACAGTTCTCATTAACATCTACAAGATATTTTTACTTCAGGCTTACAGGTATGTCACTGTCTTCTGCAGTAACTGAATATTTCGTTAGTCTTTCTTGACACATGGAGGAAAAAGTGTGCTGTGTAAATGTAAGAAGTAAGTTATTCTTGTTTCGACACCGTTCTGAGGTAACTATTAGATTCAGGATACAGGATTGTATTAATGTCTGTGTTTAGGTGACACTTCACTAAATGCATTTTCAGTGTCTCTTGGTATTGACAGCTGACCTCAAGAAAAGCAGTCTGTTTTGCTTCAGGAGGATGACAAGAAGCCTTATCAGTTATTAACCTGTTTATGTTTAGAACTTTGTATCTATTAAAATCATATAGAACTTTGACCTGTATAATTTCACCTAAAGTGAGGTTACATTCTACCAAGTTAATTGCAGTTTCTTAGCTGCTGATAAATGTCTTAATTGCTCCTCAGCTGGTAATACCTTGGGGTTTGTGAGCTGTTCTTGACAAGCAGAGAAAGTGAATATTTGAAACAAGGAGAAGGGAAAGAAATAAAAACGGATAAGTAATTTAGGAGAAAATACTAATCTCTGTACATCAAAAACCTTGAATGATTGGCAGCACCAAGAAATTTTTTATTAACACGAAAAAGGTCTAAGAGTTACTTCCCTCTTCACAGAAATCTGGTGTTGCTCTTTTGCTGGGCTCATACTTTTTAGGGAGTGACATTTTAGTTTTGTTCTTAAATTCAGCTTGGTCCACGTTCCACCTGTATCATTCTTGTGTTCAGGAAGCATAATTGGACTTGTCTAGTACAGCAGTCATGCATCAAACATTTAAACTTTGTGTTGTGAGGGACACGTTTTTTTCTCTGATGCTGAACGTGATTACGTAGTTACTTCTGTTTGCTTTTATGGGAACACCCTAACAAACGTCTTCAGGTTAGAACACCTTTAAAAACCTGTCCACCATGTCGGGTTAATTTAGCCGGTGAAGGAGTTTGGTAACCATGTTTATCCTTTAAATATTTTATAATTTCAGAATTTTTTGAAGTGATTACACTTATGCTGGGTTAATTTANNNNTGCTGGGTTAATTTAATAAACAAGTATACACATTGTCAAGTAATTAACAATCGACATTGTAATTGTTGACTGTATTCAGCCCTTCCTCCCCTGCTCCTCCTGAAAAAAAAACAGTTTTAAAATATATCTGAACAGAGGTGTAAAGGAGCCTGGAATGCAAGTAATGTTTGTAGACAAAAGAGTGGAGATGCTGGTCTGTGAAACACTATGTCATTAGGAGGTCTGTTTTCCCGAATTCCTGAACATAATTTGTTCTGGGGTTTGGTTTTGTTTTTTCCTCCTCTTACACTGTGTCACATGGGTGTTCTCTGCCTGCATAGTCTGTGATATGGAGTTGGTGAGGATGCATAGTTTAACTTTCCCTTCACATAGGACAGTCATTGTCTTCAGAAGAGAATTCCATTACCAAAGTAGATTGCTTCAAGATCTTTCAGCACAAAATTTAGAAACAAACATCACGTGTGTCTGACACTCCAGTGGCGTGTGTATATAGGAGAGGTGTCATATGCTGTTTTGATATAGCTGAAAACTATTGTGTGCTTTTAAATGTTGTTTAGGGCCTAAGGTAAGTAATTATAGTTTCACTTGAAAATGTAAATGACGTGATTAAATAGACTGTTTTTATGAACAGGTTTCATGCCTGTGTTCTCCAACTTCCATTCAACCAGCAAGTTAGAAACAATCCTTATTTCTTCCTAAGAATCATCTCTGAGACTGCATCATGCTGCTATAGTATCCTGAAAGCAAAGAACAAAGGTATAGTGTGTTAATGGCAATGAAGCAGCTTGGGGGTTTCTGGCTTTTTTTATTTGACAAATAAAATGTCTTGAATGTGCAGTCAGATTATGTAATTTTGAGATAAAGATCAGGAATGGAAAACACTGAGTACATGATAAGAATCTCGGGCATTTCTTTTCCTAAACTCAGTTTTCCAAAGATACTGAAATATTTCATGTTTTAGTTCTCTACTGACATAGGAGACTTCATTAACTACACAGTTTTTTAGTAAAAAAATCTTGGAGTGATAAGAAAGCAAAGAGAGGTCAGACACTGTTCTTCATGATTGTAATTTTCAGTGACATTATTCTCATGTTCTGCTTCCAGGGATTGCTTTAGGTAAGAAAGGTGCATCTGGTATGTTCCCTTCTGAGGCGGCAGAATGGCTGTGCTACGATGCATTCACTATAAAGCTAGCAAACCACAAAGTTATTTACAAATGCCTGCTTAAGCCTCTAAAAATCTGTAAGTATGAAATTATTGTTAGAGTTTGAAATATGGTTACTTGTAATAAAACTTGGAATCTAATGGATTTAAGTTTTCCTACCATAAAGTATTTTTCTAAAATGTACATTAATGAGCTTTCTGATTTTAATAAAATTTAGTATGCATAAGTGGGCAAATTAAAATGGTGTGGTTTTCAATACTGCATATTCTAGAGCCTTGTTCTTATGGAGTGGTTGTTGATACTTGGCACTAAATAACTTCCTACAGTTCAGAAAGCTATATAAGATTGAGTTAATCATATAAGCATTCTTATCAGGTTTAACTAAATGATGCATGAATGCTCAGGTTTCTATTTTTTTAAACCGTATTAACTGGCAACAAAGTAAGTTCCTCCTGCAGTGTAAACTCTTACCAAAAGAAGTGTCACCAGGGTCACTTTGAAACAGAAACACTTGCTGTGCTGCATATGCTGTATTGTAATAGAGTTGAGTGGTGCTGGCAAATCTCTGACCCTTCCATGCTGTTGAAAGAATCTGTCTGTGTATCTGGCCTATGGGGAACTGTCTCTTTGACCAGTTGTGCCATCTGTCCCCAGGGCAGGGACAGAAATAATAGAATTTTCAGTTCTGAGTTATCAAAAGTGAACAGCAGTAGTTTTTTTTCTGAAGTGGTCAGTGCTGTAGTTGAATTTAGCTGCAGTGAAGACCAGACTCTCAGCGCTGACTCTGTAGTTCGTGCTCTGAATGAGTCATTACTTGGGGGAGTTTATTATACAATACTGAGGAGCTCTTCAGTTTGGTTCAAGGATAATCCCTATTTGATGTGAAACATATCGCAAGCTTCCCTTGATACCTGTGCTGAGGGCCCAGTGCCCCAGAAAAAGAACAGATCTGGTTTTGGAAGTACGCGTTTCCCTCCCATATCAGAGGTTTGCAGCAGTGCCTGGGTGCAGACAGTCTGATTTTTAGTGCAGTGTGAATGTATCAAAGATGGACAGACATTTACAGAAAACAAACTGACTGTTGGGACTGCACCAGGTGTGTTCTGGACAGGTACAGTCTTTCTGTATGGAGCAGACCTCCAGCAGCCTCTCCCAGAGAAGTTCCTTCTCTCAGAGTTACTTACTGACACCAAAACCAGAGGCACAAAGTCTGATCACTGCTGCTGAGAAGCCAGTTCTCTTCAGCCCTTCTTGAACTTCCAGAGGAAAGAGGCCTGCGTCCAGGAAGGGAAGAGTTGGCTGCTTGCTTCACTTGGAGAGGACAGAAACTGAAAAGCTGAGCAGAGAATGCAGTGGTCACACCAAGTAGAACAGCTTCTATGGGAGTTGTGTGACTTCCCTAAGATCATATAGAGCATCTCTGAATTTTCATCTGTAATGCTGAAGATTCTGCTCTTGGGATCTTATACTGTCAGACCACAACCTATGCCAAAGCTTCTCCATTCTTCTCTGTGCATGCTTTGCTATTGAATCTGACGGTACATTCAGGGTGGATATACAGCCCCAGGCAGCTTTATTGTTCAGCAGAATCTCATCTTCCACAGAAGATCATGCATCTGCCATAGAAGTGCTCTCACTGTCCACAAAATCACACCATCACAGATGCCAGGGAAAATGGGCAGGGAAGCAAATGTGAGCAGAATTTGAACAAAGCCAAGACTAAGTATTTGTTTTCATATAGCAGTCACTAAAATCCCTGATTTTTCCATCTGTAATGTTTATTCTCTTTGTTTCTCTGTTTTATCCAAATATTATGACCTGATACTACATGCTCTTTTGAAGGACCATAATGGGCTAATTATGATCTCTAGTTTCTATTGCCATAGAAGTCTACAAACAATAATGCCTGTGTCTTATATAGCATTTTTCACATGTATGTACTGTAGCATTTGCATATATGGATAACCTCTGGAAAAATCAATCCACAAGTGTTTCTGATCTGACAGATCAAGGGGTAACGGGTTAAAACTTAAACAGGGGAAGTTTAGATTGGATATAAGGAAGAAATTCTTTACTGTTAGAGTGGTGAGGCACTGGAATGCGTTGCCCAGGGAAGTTGTGAATGCTCCATCCTTGGCAGTTTTCAAAGCCAAGCTGGATGAGGCTTTGGGTGAAATGGTTTAGTGTGAGGTGTCCCTGCCTTTGGCAGGGGGGTCAGAACAAGATGATCTTAAGGTCCTTTCCGACCCTAACTATTCTATGATTATATGATTCTATCAGGAAACACTTTTTCACAGTGAGGGTGACTGAGCACTGGCATGAGCTGCTTAGAAAGGATGGAGTCTCCACACTTGGAGATATCCAAAAGCTGTCTGGACATGGTCCTGGGTAGCCTGCTGTAAGTGACCTTGCTTGAGCAGGCAGGTTGGACCAGATTACCTCTGGAGCTCATTCTAACCTCACCCAGTCTATGATTCTGTGATTCTCCTGTGTCACTGAATTCATCAGTCTCTAAGGCAGAGTATGATAGGTCTTAGTAGAGGAAACACCACAGAATTTTTTTGAACAGATGTATTTTTGTTCAGAGTAAGGCAGTCAAGGAAAGCTTCATGCTGCTATTGCTCCTTTCTGTCCAGATTTCTCCACTGTCGAATTAATTCCTTCCATAAATACTCACAGAAAATTTAAAGAAACTAAAACCTGAAGTACTTAAATAACTCATAAAAAAAGAAACACACCTCTAGCATTCATTTCACTGCTAATGTCAGAATAGAATGTGAACTCCTGGTCCCATGAGAACCATCTATCCTTAAGATTTTAAAAATGGAATGAGACCTTCAAAGTGGAACAGACCAGCATCTTCAATAAGGCAGAAATGTCCAAGACAACTAAGGATGAATAGGAAAGTGCTAGAAGTTCCAGGATTCCAATTCTACCACTACTGACTTGAGATAAAGTCAGAGCAGGTAAACTGTCTAAGGAGAAGTCTCTCTTCACATCTGTAAAATAAGGATAACAACAGCATGCACTAATAGCTAGCACAGTTCACAGATGATGTTTATGAAGTTACTTTTTTACTACATCATCTACTTTGTGCTATCAGTTAGAACAGAAAGGCCAAGAGAAACCTAAGAAAGTGAGAGATTAATTCACTCAAATACTGGAAGAGTCCAGACTCAGCTAAATTTGAAAGGGCTAGATCAAAGCTTTTAGAAACATCTTCAGTCTACCAAAGAGCAGCCAGAATTCAGAAGAGTATCACTAACCCACTTCTTCAGGAAATGCATGAAAAACATTGCTTCCAGGCCTAAAAAGCTTGACATTCAGAATTAGAAAAAGAAGGAAAATTTTCTTGGTAGGCAGCACTACTAAATCCTACAGGCACAGATGTCAGTTCTGTGATAGCAACAAGCTGAGGTACTGAATGGAAAAAGGGATAAAATTCTCTTTCAGTAAAAATTAGTGCATCTTTGTTAGAACTGACACTGATCATTAAAACCTGAAAGCTGAAGCACAGTTTATTGGTGGAACTACTAGGATTTGTCTTTAGAGCTAGAAGACATCTTCAGTAACTGGTTGTAGACCCATCTGAGGCAATAAAATGCAACCTAAATGAAGTTTTTATTTGCTCAAGTGACAGACAAACCCTCCCAACAAACTATAGTTTGAAATCAATAGGCTTTGTGCAAATTAAATCATCAGTGACATACTGGTAACTCTACAAGCTTCATCGTCAGTGTCTACTTATGAGACACCACACTAAAGAGCTGATCTGTGTGTCTAAACAGGAACGTAACACATGGATATTCCCTACTGTCCACTGGAGGAATTTTGGTAGATAAGATATAATTGTCCACTCTTAAAAAGAACTGCAGAAATAGGAACAAGGCAGTCTTCTAATATTAGTGCCATTTAACAGAAATGGCTGTGGAAACCACAGATCCAAAATAGATCTTTTTCTTTCTTCAGAATACTTTGCTCTATAACATTGCCATCCTGTGAGATGTAACTCCACCATCTGAAGCTGTAAATGCATCAGTGAAGTTTTACCAGGCTCAAACCAAAATGACTATTTGTCTCACAGAGAGGTGCCAAACTATCTGTCAGATCTCAATGCCAGGCCTCAACCCAGAGCTCCCAAGTGTTTTTGGGTACATTTAATTATTTTTTTTTTATACCCTTTCTTGATTACTCTAAAAGGGGTAACACGAAGGAAATAAAAAGTTTATTAAGAGGAATAACTGCTCTCACCTCAACCCAGAAAAAGTAATATTGAAGCAAGATATGATGCCCACACCTGAGTTTACTGCTTCAGAAACTTATTCTGCTTGACAGAGTGGTCAGGAAAACTTTGACCTTTAGCAGAATTATAAGGAAATTACCAGAATAAAACAACTGCCTTACAGTAGCCAAAGTAGATAAATATATAAGAGACAAAAAATATAATACTGTGGAATTAGAACTATTAGTCAGACACTTTATGTTTTCCTAACTCCAGGTATCCTATTTGACAGGTGGCAGTCACAACTGGGAAGGGAGAGAGCAAAGTCTCTTCAACACACAGAACAGAAAATTCCTGTCAGAATTCAAGGACAATCTAGAAAATTCCACCTCTAAGAAGCAGTATTATTTACCCACTGATTTTCTTTCTCCTTTAATTTGAACCACTCTGAAGGCTAATGAGGGCTTGAATTTGCAAACCTGGGTCTTACTTCTGTCTTCATTCAAGCGATTAAGTTATCTGTCAGCCTCAGTTATATAGTTCTATAAACCATTAATATTCAGCACAGAAGCAGAGATGCTGGATGAAAAAAAATCCCAAGAGTATCTTGGCTCTCCTATAGCCATTAGAAAAGCAGCAGAAACACGGACAAATTTCAAGTGAGCTTCCTTAGACACAGGCAAAAGTACAAAAACATTAGTGTGTAGCAGCCAGAGTAGAAGCAAAGACAACTACTCCAAATACACTTTGGGCAGCAAGGCAGCAGTGGCACTGTGGAAGAAACTGCTTCTACTTCAGCTCCATCCTCTATAAATATATCCACCCTCTTACTCCTTGTCTCTGAGAAATGATGCTCTGGCTCTCCCTGTGGTAGGATTAGATGTAAAACGGAGTCATAGTCTGTGCACAAATTGGGATGGGTACATGTCTCTCCGTGACATGAAAAGCAGGCTGAGCATCTAAAAGCTTTTGTTTTCTAGCTATATCAGTTGGTCTAATAAGACACATTACTCTCTCTCTGCAATCTGATGTGTCTAAGCTTACACCCACATGCACTGCCTGCAGTCAGAGGGCCATGTTAATCTATAGGCAGATCTTTACAATGGCTTGCTATTAGAGGAAACACTAGTCTGACAAAGAGACTTTTTTGACATTATTATTTGTGCTTTGAGCCACCTGTTAAAATTTAAGCAACTATACATAAAAAGTTTTTCAGATCTTCTTCATAATTTTCAACCTATTTTATTTTTATATGGAATGTAGGGTGCCTGCATCTGATGAGCTATTGCTAAGGCAGAAGTGCTATGCAAAGGGTATGCGTCCACAATCTTTTGTAAGGACCAGCTTATCTACTTGCAAGTGTTGCCATTAAGACATATGGAAGGGACAAGGAATATGGGGGTTTTTTTCATAACTCCCACTTCATTTCCGTAAAAAGTGAACTGATTAATGTGTTCTTAGAGTCAATGGATTTATCTTCATAGAACTAAATTGGTATGTTTTTAAAGGAAAGTTCACCCTGTGTTCTTTAACTGAGCACCCGCATTCTGCTGCGCGTACAAAGAAATGAGATGGAATCAGCAATCTCTGCTGCCATCTTCTGCTGTTACTTTTATGCAACCAGTGAACAAAGGACAGAAATATTAAAATCCCATCCTTCCCAAAAGTGAGTGTAACAAATGAAAGACTATGAATCAAAAATCAAAGCTCT
>JAVHNF010004437.1:0-13162 GCA_034783455.1 Micropsitta finschii | reverse complement strand
TTATTTCTCTTATCATTATTATTATTGGTGGTAGCAGTAGTGATTTGTGTTATACCTTAGTTACTGGGCTGTTCTTACCTCAACCCATGGGAGTTACATTCTTTCAATTCTCCTTCCCATCCCTCCGGGGGAGGGGTGGGGTGGGATTAGGAACTGCGTGGCTTGACTTGCCGGCTGGGTTTAAACCACTACATGGTTATACATTTAATATCCTTTTAAGTTCAGGTAATACTATTAGCAGATAGAAGAATGAAAAGCCACAAATCATGACCAGGCATCCCATGAGCAATTCTAGTATCCCTGTTGCAATGAATAATTTGAACAACTGAATTTTTTTCAAAAACATTACTTTTTAAGTAGATATTATAGAATGTCCATGGAAAATGAGTCAGAAGAGTCATTATCTTGACCACAGAACCCCCTTACAAAATTAGTTTCAGCTTTCTGGGAGCAGAAAAAGTCCGTATGACCTGGTCATGCCACAAAAATTTCTGGAGAATCTGGATTTTAAATACTACTATCACATACTGAACTGCTAGCGAGCAATCTAAAAAAACAAAGTAGGTCTGGGAATGCTTGCAGGCACTGTAATTCAACACACAGTCTTCATTCTCTCCATCTCTTTTATTTCTTTATTGCATTATATTAACTGAAAGGATAATTTAAGCAATTAAAAGGCAAAATAATTTTCCTGGCCTAAGAAACTACATAGGTTTTCATTAAACTTGGTAAGGTTTCTATCAAAATTCAGCATTTTAATATTGGTGTAATATAGAAAGGGTTACATGGATTAGGAAGGCTAACATAAAATCTCCAAAAGATTAAAATATTTGCTACTTGACAAAGGCATACATAATTAAGCTGGCATCCCCATACTACGAATGCATGTTTGAAAGTTTAGTTTTGGAAAGGTTTTAAAGGATTACTTTTATTAAAATATCTCAGGTTACTAGAAATAGACCTTATGGTAGACAAACAGTAAACAAGGTCACATACTTCCTACCTGTTGAATAGAGAAAAGCATGCCAGACATCTTTGCCAAAAATCCCCTTTTGTGCCTTTGTTCTAACTAAACCCATGGCAGCTCATTGCCAGGGCCCCTCTGCTTCCTGTATTGTGTCCCCCGCATCTCCACCCCTCCAGCTTAAGATTCCATTTCTAGAAGCAACAGATAATTGGGGATCTTTTGAAATCAAGTACTTGAGCTTTCTATTTTTAGCCACATTAATAATGATGAACTGAAATTCTTTCCAGAATTTCACCTCTTCAGCTTAGGAATGAGTAGTCAAAATCTGTAATAACTCCTTGGTTTCTGTTTTATGCTAATGGGTGAAGTGCCTAAACAGCCTTGAGAAAGGAACAGCTTGCTAGCCTAATTAAAGCTGGCAATATTTCCATGTCTTATTTCAGCTGGTAGGTACTGTAGCAACCAAGGTCATGTAAGAAAATTTCAGCATATGGTAACAGCTGTGTCTGTGATTGCAATATTTTCTGCAGATGGTTTATTCATCATTAGATAACAGTCATGATTATTAAGGGGCTAACTGGATTTTAAAACAGTGCATCTTAGAGGATGGAGAAATTACAAGAAAAATGTTTAGTATAGCTTAAGGGGGACTCTAGATTTGGCTCCTTGCCAACTCTCAAATTTTTTATTTAATGTAAGAAAAGATCTCTTTTCTTTATTTGCCTTCTTCCAAACCATTTCATCTCCTGCTAGAAATGCATTCTGCCTCTTTCAGATCTTCTAAATACTAATGTCATCTTTCTGCCATGTATACTGCTACCAAAAAAATCTGTGTTTTGATTATACTATTTAAATACCTGGTATGCTGTACAGTTCAGTATATCAGAGTGAGCTTACTCAGGACAGCCTTACACATGTTAGTACAAGGTCAAGAGACCAGACATAGCAAGTTATTGAGTCAGAGTACCTAGACAATTGAGCATTGTTCCTGGATTTTAATCATCAATGAGGCACTTTCTGCTGCTCCAAATCATAGCGCTAAACATGTTCCTTTCTCAAGGAACTGGAGAAAAAAACCAAAACATTATGAGATCAATGCAGATTGAGAGTATTCCAGAGTCACTACTACAGTACTCCAGTACATGCCTTACTCTTGGGGATGTGTTATAATGTTATGAGAAGTTAGGCACAGAGGTAACACAGAATTATGATCGTGTAACCCTAAGTCTTAGCTGGAAGATGGCAAACCAAACCAGCTAGTTCAAACTGCTTTTTCATTTTGTCAAGTCTGGGGCATATGACTGTTCCATTGATTTTAGAAGGAATATTTAGAGACAGAATACTACACAGGAGTGTAGGTGACAGAATCCATTTCTTAGGGGACATGCCTTAGAATGTTAATTAATGCTATTTTTTTTTCTATTTTCCCTTTGGCTTTTGGAGTATTTTGTCTAACAACAGCAACAACAACTGTAGGATCAGGCTCCTAGTGTTTCTGTAAAGGTCTGGACTACTCAGTAACACCTTACATTTAACAATCCATCAATACTTGAACATACAATTGTGAAGTCTTTCAGCCTATGATAGCTCCTGGACTTAGGGTATTAGCTACAAAAAGTAATGTGCAACTCTTCAGCAACTAAAAAAAAAAAACAACAAAAAACCCAAACAAAAACCCAGGGGCATTTAGTCTTGCCGGATCTCTAAATTACAATCTGCTTTTTACTTCCTTTCTCTGGAAATATGTATTCTTTTGTTTTAGCTCAGCCACAAAAAAAGGCTAGACTGAAAGAATACTGATGTCTTACATAATAGAAATTTTTTCACTATCATCTGATCTTCTTTCTAGGCTGGTTTTGCAAGTTATTTAAGGACACGTTAAAGATACAGTACTCCAGAATGCTAATACAGTGGGCACAGCTCCAATGTTATGCTTGGGATATCTGTGTAATCTTAGCAAATGACACATGGCATGACTTCTGAATATGTTACAGTCAATATATTCTGTCTCATCTAATCATATGTATAAGGTTTTGCTCTGGTAATATGCTGAGCAGTGATTGTGCAATGGTAAGTTGAAAGACATGGTGGGCTGAGAACCATTGTGGGAAGAAAAGGTGATATTCTATCCTCTGATCTCCTTTTAATGGTAGCTGGGCTTTAATCTTCTTGAGCCTCCCTCCTCAGATATAGAAAAGAGTGGGGGACATGGAAATGGAATAAAATTGTATTAAGAATATCTGTCTGATAGAAACAGGAGAAGAAGAAATTAATAACTAAACAAGTGGAGAAAAGTACACTTAAAGGACCAACTGAAATGCCAGGTAAGGGTCTATAAGAGAGCTTCGAACAGTTCTGAACACCACCTGAAGGGACACCCTGCTGTAGGCTGGGGAAGAGAGAGCACTTCTCAGTATTGCACTGTTCAGATGTGGTACTGTTGAACCCAATGCCAAAGACAAGTCCGATTTGTTATTAATATAAAAACCATGGGTGCATCAAAAGGAGAGTGACCAGCAGGTCGAAGGAGGTGATCCTGCCCTCTTCTCTGCTCTTGTGAGACATCACTTGGAGTCTTGTGTGCAGTTCTGGTGTCCTCAACATAAAAAGGACATGGAACTGTTGGAACAGGTCCAGAGGAGGGCCACGAGGATGATCAGGAGAATGGAGCACCTCCCATACGAAGATAGGCTGAGAAAGTTGGGGCTGTTCAGCCTGGAGAAGAGAAGGCTGCATCCTGAAGAGATCTCATAGCAGCCTTCCAGTATCTGAAGGGGGTTATAAGGGTGCTGGGGATGGACTCTTCGTTAGGGGCTGTAGTGACAGGACAAGGGGTAAGAGGTTCAAACTTAAATGGGGGAAGTTTAGATTGGATATAAGGAAGAAGTTCTTTACTGTAAAGGTGGTGAGGCACTGGAATGTGTTGCCCAAGGCAGCTGTGAACACTCCATCCCTGGTGGCGTTCAAGGCCAGGCTGGACAGAGCCTTGGGTGACATGGTTTAGTGGGAGGTGTCCCTGCCCATGGCAGAGGAGTTGGAACTAGATGATCTTAAGGTCCTTTCCAACCTTAACTATTCTACGATTCTATGATTTTTGGGACATCAGTAGTCTGTGGTAAAGAGAGACTACTCAAGTGTACATGGGGATTTTGGATGTGGGGGAAGTCAAATGTTTCTTGTGAGATCTGGGATTCAAAAGTTATGTTTAGAAACTGAAAAGCTAACTGAAATATTTCAATTTGATTTTTTTTCTGCTCTTCAGTCAGCAAACCTAAAATTAACATCTCTGCCCAGCTACAACTGTGAAATGTCAGTTCTCAGCTGTGGCTGAAAGACTTTAAGGCTAAAAGCCTTTAGTCAGTGGCATGTGGAAACCCACAAAATAAATTACCACTGCTGGTCCATTAAAGCAGGGCCAGTAAAGAGCTCCTCTCAGCTCCATCTCTCTGTTTTGAAGTCCTTTCAGATACTCACTGACTTTTCCATTTTCTCCCTTCTGTCTTTTCCCTTCTTCCTCTTCCAGCTGTTTCTTTCTCTTCTCTGCTTTGGCAGCTTGCTCCTTTCTGTCCTTGTTCTCCTGCAGTGAGGTAACAGGGGCATGAGAAGAGTGGCAATGTCTGCTAGAGAAGCTGATGAAAAGAAAGATCCAGAGATTGTTGCAAGGGAGGATGAGAAATTCTGGCCTTATCCTGTGCAGTAAATAAAATGGGCATGGGGAACAGGGACTGTCTTGCCAAAAGCCAACACCAATGGGTTTGGCGAGGACTCAGCCACATCCCAGTGGGAGGTGGCAGTGGTGATCTGTACAACACAGCAACCTACTAGTGTGCAGATCTTCTGCCTGACCTTTAGCTGAGACAAAAGTGGACAGTACTGAAGCCACAATTCCCTCCAAACTGCTGGCTTCTTTACTACACATCCTTTTTCTGAGTCTGTTTGCTCAGGTTGGAGTAAAGGGTTAAGTTTTATTAGCCCTTTCCTCTAAAACTTGACACTTGACTGGAGTCAAGTCACACTGAACTCCAAAGCACCTTTGTGACTCTGCAGCTGAAGTTGCGCCAAAATCCCAAAACACCAGGGTCTGGTCCAGGCACTGCATGAGGATGCAGTGGAGTAGGGATCAGACACCTCTTCACTGGGTGATGTCATGCAAAGCACTGAAAGGAGGAGGCCATAACCAGCATCTTCCCCTCACTGGATTCGGGTGCCTATCCCACCCCTGTCAGAGAAAAGGCATGCACCAGTACTAGGGATGCTCAGCATCATGTGTGCAGATGCCAACCTTCAGGACTCGGATGAAGAGGTCTCTGAAGGTCTTCATGGTGCTAAATATGTCCTCTAAGGACAGCTTGCTTGGGTCTTCACAGAGATAATTTGCAAGTTCTTCTCTCTTCGTTTCAATGGTTTCAAATTCTTCTTCTAGCTTTCTGGAGGCATCAATGCTATCCTGAAATGCATTTAATATACACAGTAAAACACCATCCAGAGGACAAGGAGTGAAGTGCACTTAAAGGAAAAAGGATGTCAGCGTTAAGGGCTTGGAGCAGGCTGCAGCTTTTATCTGCAGCAGAGCTTAAAATGTGGGGAGAAACTAAGAATTCCAGATGACATTTGCCCCTGGAAACTGTGCTGTACCAATTTACAAGGGTGGCTTGGGCAAGACATGATAAGCTCAATGCAAAGCTTAATCCTAGCTGAAGGGCTTTATTCTGTGATCCACATAGAGGGTGAACAACTTCACTCAGTAAAGTCACACACCATGTGGAGAGAGCAGTTAGGGCAGGGGCCTTAGGAAATAGCCTCACTGAAGGTATCTAAGTCTGGGGTGGAGCTGGCAATAGACACTAATGGGTTGTGTGGCCTTGCAGCCTATTTCCGAATCTGAGAGCATGTTTCCTAGAAATATCTTCCACCCTTCATGAGCTTACTCAGCTGCACAGGTATTGCGCACTGCCTGTGTGCGTGTAATGGGAGAGATATAACAGAGCTCCATCACTGACCTGGATAGGTTTCTCATACTGTTGTTTCACATCATCGTTTGACGATAAGACTTTTCGCTGAAGCTCCAGCAACTTCTTTAAATTGGTACTAGACTCCATGTGTATAATATCAAGATTAATTCTGAAATCACACAGAACCCCCCCATTAGCTGATACTCCAGCATCTTGCGCTGACCAAAGAATGGACAGGTCTGAGCTGGCAGCTTGGTTGTCCCTCTGCTTCCCATCACTTCACTGAACTGAAGCCTGAGATCTGAACTATCTGTACAGTCTGAGCTGACAGAAAACAGCTGCCCTCCAACAGCACCTATGAAAAGGCTGCCAGGTCTACCTACAACTTTACTGAGATGAATGTCAAATATAGCCCACCTAGTCAAAGGGCTGTTCTCCAGTCTCAGAGCTTGGCATTAGCTCACTTTCCCTGGTTGAAGGCATTTGTGGGTAGCTGGCCTTCACAAGCTCCTGGTACCACAAAGGCAGTGCAGATATTGGAAGGGCCTGGGAGGCAGCATTAGTTTAATGCTCTGCAAATTTCAGCCCTAAGTGTTGCCATCTGTGGTTGAACTATTCTATATTAAAGGGGTTTCAACATTCATCAACCAAATCTTTCAGTTAAAACTAAATAAGATGCTATTTCTTTAATGTGCTATACCAGCTGCATGTGTCCTAATTTCTGGTACATTGTTGATGTGTATGGGATTTATTTTTATTTTGAAGAAAGTGACACACAATTTTACCCTGCTGCTTTTGAAACATATTCAAGATCCTTTGGCAGTTCCAGTAGGTCCTTGTGGCTGTTTTCTACTTCCTGAAGCGGAAGAGAGAAAGAAGTGTTACTTGCTGTAGCAGGAGCTAAGAGAGGAAGCTGAGGAGAAAGGACAGGCAGAAGTGCTTCGGAAGGAGGACTGTGCCATGTCCTGCTGCTGCCCCTGCTCTGCAGTTTGCCAAGCCACATTCAAAACAGTATGGCACATTCAGAGGGGAAAGGTATTAATCATGGGCTATAAAACCATACAAGAGGGCTGAATGTTCAGAAATACTCATAGTTCAAAGCAAAGCTGATCTGCTGCTAAGTTCTTTTCTCCTTCTCCTGAAACACCTACTCTTGACCATGGGAGGAAGCAGAACTGTGGTTTGATCCAGTCTGACACTTTCTACAGTTCCAGAAGGGTTTCAAAAGGGCTTGAATCTTATTTGCATAATTTGCTTTCACAGCTGTGCTTGCTGAAGCTACTGCCGGCTAAAGCAGGGCTTGAACATGTGTAACTGCAATGAAGGGACTTTGATGAATGAAGGTGGCAGAGCAGAGCATGGAGAAAAAAGTTAAAAACAGTGATTCAGGGAGCAAGAAAGCAATTGGGGCTTAGAGAGGAACAATAAAAGCTTGAGCACAGTCTCATAGAGAGAGGAGAGACTGTAGAAAGGCAGAAGGGCTGAATGGGTACAGACCAGCCAGGATAGCTTTGGTGACCATGTGCTCTGTGGTTTGCAGCTGATGATGTGCAGATTGCACAAATGTGAAAAAGGAAGTTCCAGCCACTGAGGGGAAAGATGCTGGAGGAAAGCAGAACAAGTCTTAAAATAAGGAGCTTCCTGAGCAGTGCCCACAAGCAGCCTCCACCAATTAATTCCAACATTCCCAACTTGTGACACTGCAGTTAGCCAGAGGGGATATGAATAGGAGTGTGTGGCTTTAACTGAAAGTAGAGTAGGAGAAATGGTTCATCCATGGTAAAGTTTCTCCCCTTCCCTATCACCCAGGACTTGGCACTTGTACCTCCAGAATGTGGTGCAGCAGTGTAATGCGGGTTTGGTTTGCTTTGGTTTCTGTTAGTTTGAGTAAAGTGCTGATTTTAAACCCATCGGCATCACCAGTGTGACTTCCCTACAAGATAAAAACAAAGCAGATGTAACTCCTGTGTCCATTTAAATGACAACATTAAAGGAGACCACCCACATATCATAATGGGGGCAGGAGAAGACAAAAGAAGTATTTACATAGTTCAGGAAGTTTCCAACTTTGAGAATCAGTTGACAAAAGAGCGGTAGGCGATGACTGTTCAGAAGATCTGAAAAACATAAAGGACTTTTAAACAAAAGCCTCTGTTACACTGGAATATTTCCTAAACCATACTGAAATAGGGATTTTGAATTCTAAAAATCTAAATTCAAATCTGATATTTCAGCTTTGAAGCCCAATGGCCCAACCTGCAGAGAAACTGATTCTACATAGACTCAATTCCATGAGCTGTAAAAGTTTTTGTTGACTTAAGTTTCTTTCTTCCTTTCCACTTGGTCTCTCAATCCTAATGGAGAATAACCTGGAGTTGGAACCCCCTCACTCATAGCCATCAACTTGCTGCCTTGTTTGGAAGTACCCTGATTTACTGTGGTGTAAGCAAGGGTAAGTGGGCTGCAATTTTAATCTTGTAGATTCCATTCAGTTGTGCAGTGAAGCCAGTTCTGACAGCCCTGTGATTACTGGCTGGCTGCTAAAACCAGACACACTCACCCTGTTCATGATCTTGCATGGGGGAAGTGATTATCAGGGCATGAAGGATACAGTCCTTGTCCTTGCTCTTATGACAGGGTGCTGCAGTGGTGTGCTTTCTGAAGCACTCAGCTTAGAGGCAGGAACAGGTCTAAAAGGACAGCTGGGCTCATGGGAAGACACTTTTGGGGGAAAGCTTCAATTCATCCCAGCAGGCGGCTGTGATGCCAGCTGGAGAAACCCCCAGCAGGCAGCTGGGGGAACTGGCTCTGTTGTGTTGACAGCACCTGATAGTGTCAAAACAGCATACTGCTCTCAGCAGAGTGTGACCTGAGGTTTCTGCCATATGAAGCCAAAACCTATTGCATGATCTCTCCGTGTACACACAATAATGGAGCATCTGCAAATTATAGCCCAAAAAACCAAACTTTTTCTTCTGATTCCATTTGTAGGAAGGGAAAAACAAAAGCATCACTACTTTCTGGGGAAAGTGCTTTCCTGGCAGCAAAGAAAATTGCCATGTGAAGGCCTCAATGTGACAAATAGTGATGGATGAATTAGCTGTAATAGGACCAGCTCCGCTGTCTGAATTCAGCTCCTCTGAAAGAGTTGATGAGTTTCCAATGTTTCACTGTTGAAAGTGTTTCAGAGGAATACATCTGCTGCAGCAAAAGAGAGCAGAGGGTGTGGAAGAATGATCTCTGGTTCTATTAAAGGCTTTGACTGTCAGCGGAAATGCCTAAAGCTGTACCCCAGTGCACCAGTGAATGAACCACAGAGGAGCTTTTCTGAGGGCTGGGTAGTGTCATTGCAGAGCTCCAGGGAAGCTTTGGGAGGTTTAAAGCTTCCTGTCATGAATAAGATACAGAAATAAGGCCAGGCAATTTACCTTCACAAGCTCTCCGGATGGCTTCAGCTTTCGGCTGAATCATGTCCAGCACAACGGTGGTCTCTTCACAGATCAGCATACATTCAATGCGTAGCTGGTAGCTAAGGAAAGAGATTGATTCAAAGCTTAAGGCTGACCTCAGATAGCACAGCAGCTCTCCTCCCACATCACAGGTAAGACTGGCCACCCCATAACATCACTGTCAACCACATCCACATCACACCAGTGTTTGTGGCCTGTGAAGGGAGGCAAGGGGCTGCTGCTTGCCTTGGGAACCAGTGGGGATGTAGTTTCTGCTGACACACTGTGATCAAAGAGAAGACTGACCACTGTATGAGATATAGGTTCCTCCTTCTGGGTAGGTCTGACCCTGAGTCTGGGCCAGTTTCTGCAGCTTCAGAGGGAGAGGAGGTGCTGAAGCAACAATAGCCTTTCATCTAAGGGCAGTGAGGAAAGGGATGGCTCTAAGGTGGAAGGAGGAATCCACCAGCTATATATCCATCAGTGTTGGTCTGTGAGTCTCCTATAAAGAAACTTGAACTTCCCAGAGGTAAGTCAAGAAGATTAGGCTGAAGTTCATGAGCAACACCCTTACCTTGGAATCTGAAGGAGGAGAAGATAAAACTGATCTGCATTTGCTAGTTTTGATTTCTCTTCTTTGAAGGCCTTCAGGTTTTCTATCTAATGAGAGAAATAAAGAATCAAGACTTCAGGACTGCAATGCATGTTCAGCCTTGGAACTAAGGTTACCATTTTCCCTCCTAACCTCATGCTTTTCAGGCAGAAGCTTCAGCAACTGCTTCAGAACCTCAACATCAAACTTGGTCCGGTCCGCATTCTGAACCATGGCAGCCACCTCTTCGTTGGAGCTGTAGGGAGAAAGAGCAGAGTGATATGTCACCCAAAGACCCCTCTTCCACACCTGCACACTACCAAGACATGTATCTGCTTAAGCTCCCTGCATTTTCCCTAGTGAGAGCCACAATAATCCACAAGCTAAGATGTGTCCCTATGATATGTCTCTGTGAACTGAAAACTGGGACCTGGATCCCTGCTATGCTCCAAATTTTGGTTCTGGTCCTGGTCAAATGACTCAAGGCTAGAGATCAATCCTGCAACTCAGATCTCTGTCTCTGGGGATTTGAATACCTTAAAAGAAAATCTAATTCTTAATTTTTCCACTGCCCTTGTTTTGAGGAGGGATTTGACCTCCAGAGGTATCTCACAATCTTATCACCATAAAAGTCTGTGCTACAATATCATCTGTAACATGGTGTGCTGGTTTGGCTGGAGTAGTTATTTTCTTCATGGAGGCTAGTATGAGGCTATGCTTTGGATTTGTTCTGGAAACAGTATTAATAACACAGGGATGTTTTTGTTATTCCTGAGAAGCGCTTACACAGAGTCAAGGCCTTTTCTGCTTCTCACCCCACCAGCAAGGAGGCTGGAAGTGCACAAGGAGTTAGGAAGGGACACATCTGGGACAGGTGACCCCAAGTGATCAAAGGGATATTCCATACCATATGGTACCATGCTTAGCTATACAAAGCTGGGGGAAGAAGAAGGAGGGGGGGACATTTGGAGTTATGATGTTTTGTCTTCCCAAATAGCCATTATGTGTGATGGAGCCCTGCTGTCCTGCAGATGGCTGAACACCTGCCTGCTGATGGGAAGGGGTGAATGAATTCCTAGTTTCGCTTTGCTTGTGTGCACGGCTTTTGCTTTATCTATTAAACTGCTTTTATCTCAACCCAGGAGTTTTCTCACTTTTACTCTTCTGGTCCTCTCCCCCATACCACAGAGGGGACAGTGAGTAAGCAGCCAAATGGTGCTTAGTTGCTGGCTGGGGTTAAACCATGATATATGGAGATGTAACACCTTTGCCAACATATGGGGATGTTGTATGTAAAAACGTAATTAAAAATTAAACCCCTAAATTTAGTATTTTAAAGACAGCGTAGAAGAAACTGGGAAATGTTCAGATGTTTCAGTAACACAGATCAGTGCTGGCTTTTTAAAACAGGTTTCATGAGGACCTTCCAGATACTATGCAAAACCTGTTCAAAATTTTGTCAACTGTCACAAAAAATTGCCATATCTTACCATTTAAATTGCTTCAAAAATATGTTCAAATTCAGACTTTTCTTGGAGTCCAAAAATGTGATCTTCATTAAAGAAAAAGAAGATATCTCATATTAGATGAGCTGTTTGTAGTGATCTTTATTCGAAAGAATGAGAGGGACCTCCTCACCTCCTTTGGTTCTGCCTTCACTGGTGCAGCCATTTTCTCTTTGGGGGTTGCTTGTGGAAAGCAAAAGAGTTGCTCTATGCTTGTATAATTTGGCTCTATAGTTTCCTCGCTGCTGCTGCTCACTGAAGCCCATATTGAGTGACTTTCTGAAAAGATAAAAGGTGTTCAGACTGACTACAGGGACAGCTGAAAGCTCCTAGGTTCTGGGACAATATGAGTTGCTAGAAGGGGCATGTCTCAGAAGATGAATCAAGTAAGAAGAGACATCTTACTCCTGGACAAATGCTAATTACTGAGGAGGGGTAAGTCCCACAGGCAGGATTCAAAGGGCACAAAGGATAATTAAACCTGGTGCTTTACCCCAACACATGCTGGTAAGGTCATACAGCCTCCCTATATGACTGCACTCTGCTCCACAGTAGGCAAACTAGATCAGCATGAGAAAGACCTTGGTCATTTCTTTTCTGGTCCCTGACTAGTGTTGGTTTTGCTTCCTTGCATGCTAGCAAGAAAACACCCAGAAAACCTGGGTGTTTTCTGACTGTGTCCTTCCTCTATTTTTCATTTTGTAATTGAACATTCTTATAAAAGGCTGGCTATAGGACTGCTTGAATTAATTGGCACTGCACTTGCTTAAAAATGTTATATTTTCTTTTTAAATCACCTGAACATGCCTGTAGAAGTCTCTACTGAAATAATCCCAACAAGTAACTTCTCTCATGATTGAAAACAAGCCTTACTTAGACTTCATCTATGCCAGCTTCTGTGCAGACTTGCTTGTCTAGGACAAAGCTGATGTTGCCTGTCCAGGCTTCTCACATTTCATTCTCCTCTTTGGATCCATTAGGAGAGGGAAATGTAACCCAAAAATCAAGACACAAGTCAGTGATTCTCACAAACCTCCAGTTCTTTCAGTGTCTTGCTCGAACTGTGATGTGATCCTTACCTGTACTCTTACTCATGACTTTAATATACCAGATACAAGTATACATGAACTAGGGAATGAAGATCCAGGGAACCCAGATCAGAACCTGGTGAGAACACAAGCCTAAGGCATGTCATGGTGGATTTGGGGAATATTCTTATCCCTCCCCCTGCTTCTAATCTAAAAGTATTTCAGCTATAAACCAGCTATTATAAACTACTGATTTAGTTGGGATGGTTATTTTATCAGTAGTTTCATGCTACTATTATTTACTTAAGCTCTGCAGGTCAGACGTAATGGAAATCAGGGAAGTTCTGTATCCAAGTGGAGTCAACCACCACATCTAACAAACTCAAAGACAGTGTTTTTTCCCCTGGGTCACCCTCAAAGCAGCAGTGACTATGCCAGAAGCACCCACCTCTCACCACATTGGATGGCAGCTTCTGCCAGTTCAGCTTCTTCATTCTCATTGTTGGCGTCTTCACTGTCTTGCGGGGAGGCCTGCCCAAGCCAAGAGGGCAGCTGAACTGGGGGGCCTCCACAGCTTCTATATGCTCTCCTGCCATGCCAGGCAATGGGGGTGGAGGGGGAGGGATGCCCCCCATGCCAGGCAATGGGGGTGGAGGGGGAGGGATGCCC
>JAVHNF010004418.1:49104-62964 GCA_034783455.1 Micropsitta finschii | reverse complement strand
TTGGAATTTACTGAGCTGACTTGTGTCTTGGCACATTGCTATTAAAGATGCTGGTCATCTTTGCTTCAGCTAAAGCATCTGCAATAAATCAGGGAAATAATGTGAGACGGCCTGGCTTAATTTACTAACACCTGGCACCAGGGAGTCTGAACTTTGATATTGTTTCTCAAGGCACTTGCCTTTACTGACTTGCAGCAGAAGATTAAAGGCTTGCATTAGAAATGTGCAAAGGTTATTTAGAGATCATATGGTACAGATGTCGGCTGTTAACTTTATGCTTGACAGTATTCCTGAAGCAGTATGAGGCTGCTTATGAAAGGCTTTTGAAAATGCAGGGTAATAGAAAGCTGGGATTGATGCGTAAGTTGTTGGCTCAAAATTACAAATTTATCCTGTGTCAGTGTGGCATGCATACCAGCCAGTGTAATGTTCTTCATGTGCAGAAGAATCTATATTCACAAAAAAGTAAACATATACATTGAGGAAATACATAGTTTTTAATTTCCTGGATACTTGCTGAAATTTGTTGTTGCTTTTATGTTAGTTAAGAATCCATAGTGGCCACTGAAAGCTATTCTGAGTGTAGTCCATGATTTTGTACTGGAGAAGGAGTGAATATTCTCAAGTATACTCCACTGGTAGTGAAACTGTGAGCTCCCAGTGAAGGGCTCTGTAGTCAGGCAGCTAATCTGTCTTCATTGCTTTTTCTAACATATGAACTACATCATTTTTTTGCTGCTGTTTTGGCTGATTCATCTTGTCATCCTTCTCTCTCCCTAAATTGAGCATGCCCTTCTGTGTAATGAAATTACCATGTCTTTCCTAGCTTTTTATGTGTACACTAGACCTCACTTTCTTCTAGATTTCCTCTTACTTTTATTGTGTTTTTCCTGAGCGATTTCAAGGTGGTTATCTTAACGCAGTGCACAGTATTGGATGCAGGCCTCTAGCTAATGTGTTGCCAGTACTAAGTAAAGCAGAGTAAGTACCTTATGTCCTACATGCGATGGTATTAATATATCCAAATTGCAATTTGCTGTTTCTTTCCAATGGCATCCTTACCAGCATTCGTAAAGTCTGTTGTTTCATAATGTTCAGCTGCTTTTCTGCAGTAGTTGCCTTGCCTGCTCTTCTCAACTGTATTTTTGCATATGGTTTGTAAAGTTGTGTGACTATTATTAATACTTCTGTTTTCAGCCAAGCAACAGACATAATGGAAACAGCAGGCTGGAAGTCCATGATCCACTCCCACCCTCACTTAGTAGCAGAGGCCTTTCGCGCACTAGCATCTGCACAGTGTCCACAGTTTGGCATTCCACGCAAACGGCTAAAACAGTCATTAAATCTTCCATGAACTTTAGAGAAACTGAATTGACTCTACTCCATGTCCAGAGGTGTTTTCACAAACCATAAAAAGAGTTTTTGTTATCCTTGTCCACAGAACAGAAGCTGAAAAAGCCTATTGTTTGCTTTTCAGATGGATAATTTATGGTTTAATCCTCAGCTTTAAATTAGACTGATTAATTCACTGAAAGGCCTTAAATTATCTTCAATGACTCTAGTCCGTATAGTCTAATGTATCTTGATTTTTTTTTATTATTATTATTATTATTTTTTAATGTGCCTTGTCTTTTTGACTAGGCTCTGCAGGATTGCACTAGCGCCATAATGCAGTAAAGTTGATAACTGAAGATTAATTTTTGAAAGGGATCTTCCATTATTTTCAGAAGAAAAAAAAAAAATTATAGTTTGGTCCTGTGCTAAACTGGAAGGTTTTAACTAGCCTCTCATTAAAAGCACTTGAATCAGAGGCACATAACGTACCCTAGGCAAGTGTTAAATATGGGGAGAGCCTGTTTACCTTCAGCAAATGCTTACAGGCTATTTATGGCAATATACTGCTTTGAACGTAATTTATTTTTCATTGTGGGGGCAAATATGCAACGGTTTGGCCCAAAAATGTATTTTCATTACAGTTTGTAATGCTTATTGTGTGTGTGTCAAAGCTGTCCAAATGATAAAAAGAAACACAGAATAAATCTCTTGCTTGTGTTTCTTTACGGTCCATCATTAGTTTACATTTAGTGCAGAACTGAACAGTGGTAAAGAGAGTTCAATGTGAAAACAGAATAGTATTGTATATGGAAAAAATATATCCCATGTGTATGGTTACATAGGAAAGTAAAGGATGCATAGAATGACCAAATGTAAATTGAAGAAATGGGCCAAATGGATTCTGAATATGCACTTTTAATGTGTAACTTTTGTATGTTGTGTGGTACATATATATTTTGCTTTTGATGAATTAATGAGGTACAGGTAATTGTGGCTTAACTTTTTAGATACATTTTAAGATGCCCACAGCCACATGGGATTTAGTTTTGTTAGAAAAGAAAGGCATGTCTTTTTAAGACTCAGTTGAAGGTGGCTATTGCAAGCTTTCATGTTTAAGTAACAGAATATTTTTGCTTATTTGAAAAAGGCATGTGAATGGCAAAGTTTTGAAGGGTTTTTTTTTCCATCTTGACCTATGTGCACAGCTTTCATTAACACCTAAGAAGGTTATGTACACATCAAGAGGAATATTTCCCTGAAATGTCAGATGGAGTTTGCAAGCAGAGACTTGCTCAGTCTTGCATTTCAGTTATTGTACTAGCATTGTGGATGGTATTGAAATTCTGCATAATGTGAAAAGGATGAAACATTTATAAACTGCTTGTCATGGGCCAGTTCTTTATGATGCGAACCTTAGCTTTAATACCAACATCCTCAGTGTTTGATAGCATTGTTTACAATTGGGAGGAAAAGTCTGCAGTAGTGCACACTCTAAATGTTTCCTGAGTTATTGCGTTGAGTTTACTGTAATAGTGATAATATGCTATACTTTTTGGGGAAGACTTGGGTTAGCAGTGGGGAATGGGAGGAGATCTCACCTAATTTATGAACATATTTGCATAAGGGGGTTAGTTTGCCTATTGAAAAAAGTTATGCAGGGAGGAGAGAGGAAGAATTTCAGATTGTTTACTATCTTAAAATCTATCTCCATTCTCATTTCATTAGGATTCATCTGAATTGCTCTGAAGGAAATTTTTAGAGGAAAGAGTATATAGTTTTATACTGTGGCATCTAGGATATCACTAGCAAAGGTAAATTGGAAAAAATGCTCAGTTCCATTTTGAACAATAAAATAACCTCTAAAGATGCATTTTCTTCTTACCTTCTGACTAAATCTTTATGATGGATAAAGTGTAAAATCAGAAACTTTAATAGAACATAAGGCATCAAATTATATATTTGCAGAGATTTATCCTTTTATCAATTTAAAAATATTTATCTAAAATAAGATCTCATAAGCATTCTTCACAGTAAGACAAAACTAATTGTTCTCTCTGAAATAGTGATGTTTTTGCTGCACTGTGTAATGCGTTAGGACTACATATCCTCATACTCATCACTGGTAAAACTTGCAGCTCTAACATACAAAGTGACTTGAATATTTAATGCTGTAATGATTGTCCAGTTCAGCTTACTCAAAAATATCAATGTACAGTAATCAAATGGAAAGCTCAAGGACTTTTATGAGCATTTTTTTTAAATAGAAGCTTAATAGCACACTCTGTACCAAAAAATGTCAGACACTATGGTGTAATATTACCTACGTTGTAGAGTGTCCACTTTTCAAGTCAGCCAATGTGTATCTTACATTACACTAACAGGAAAAAAAACAAACCAACCCACATGGTAATTATGTATGTTTTGAAGTTTTGTCAGCTCCTGCGAAAGAAGTGAAACAGTTGCTGTATTATTGAGTGCACTAATTATTCACCTCTTATTCTTTAATTAACTACATGCAGTGTTCTCACTGGAACAGGGCTGGCTGGTAATTACAACCTTCTCCTTTGGAATCAGTAGCTTGTTTTTATTCCCCACATCTCAAGAGCTTGCCCTTCAAAACCTCAGTTGTCAGTTCTAAGTGCAGCAGATATAAAACTATCTAATACAAATGGACAGGTTTTTTCAGGCTGAAATCTTAAGGGTTTTTCTTAGTTTTATATATGTATTAGGAATATAATGTATGAAGGTGCCATATTTTGGCTTGCCAACACTACTCCCTCAGATAGATGTGAACCATTGCTTCCATACTTTTCTGGGGAGAACCCTGCATGTGTCCTGTGTGTGCGTGCGTGTGTGTGTATGACTGTGCGGTGTTTTTTGTCAAGAATGACTTTCTAAAAATAAGGACTCAATTTGCTGTTAAAATGCTATGATGTATTATATATTATTATTTTTTTCTTTTTTTTCATTTGAACCTCTCCTAAGGAGATGCTTTGGGTGGAAGATGCTTCAATTAAATGATCCTTATTTCTCAGTCCATTTACTGCATGCAGAAGTATGAACACATTGTGCCTTTTTAGGAAACTGTTGTAATGAAGGGAATATTTAACAGGACACAAGATCTTTTTTAAAAGGTAATCTTAAAGGTGGAGTATGCTATTTGATATACAATTGAGATGGAAAAGTTACAAATTGCCCATTTAGGCTCTGTTGCATGTTGATTCTTGCTACCTAAATTCAGTTTCACTGAGGTAGAAACTACACAAAAAAGTGGAATAACTATGATAGATACAAGGTGAGTAATATTTTTGTGAAAATGTGAAAATACTTGCTGTTACAAGATAAGTGTGTGTCAAACTTTGATAATCATGGACACAAAGTTAGTTTCACAAGTTACTGTAGTCTGATGTTTTTCTAAACATTGGGTATAAAATCCACCTTTGCACTGAAAGTCAGTAGAAGATCTACGTGGAGATTATGTTCCTTTTAAATCCTTATAGTCAGGTTTCTCCCTTGGGAGAATAAAACCATGTGCAGTATTTGAAACTGTGTTTCATGAAAGACAGTGAATTGCAAGTGTGAGATATTGCTACCAGAAATACTCTTCAATTTCATTGGATTTTACAGTTGGTCAAAATTTCTAAGTTTTAATGCATTTACTTTTTGTAATTGATAAATGGAATGTTAACTGTCTCCTGTCTGGTGTTGATAGTGCATTTAGTGCAGAGCTTAGCTCCTTAGCTAGCAAGACACTGACTTAGTCTCATAACTTGGCTTCTGCTTACAGTAAATGGACTATGTTTGTAAAGGGAATTCACGATTTCAAGTGTTTTGCAAGGAACTTCACTGTATTTGTAACCTGGTTTTTGAAGGCTTAAGATCAATGAGTCCTATTTTAGAAATTAAACCAGTGAAATGACTTAGACCTGTTTTGGGGTGGAAGTGATTAAAAGAATTCTGATACGTAAACAGTTGTATCAAACCATCCAGCCTTTTTTTATCAGCTGATGTTAATGGTGAAATACTTTTTGTACCTTGTTGCTGAAAATATTTTTGCATTTCAGCACATCAAGTTACAATAAAGTTGTTACTTATACAGAACGTGTCGGTGTGGCTTCTATTTCGTTTATTTCCTGTATATGTTCACAGTCACTACTTTTGCTGCTCTCCTTTTGAGAAAGGAATTTTACCACCATTATCAGTCTGTCTAGCATGAAATACACCGCTGTCTTTTGGAAACCGGTTTTGGGGGAGGATCATATTGCAGTCTTGCTCTGATCTTCACTAACTAAATTATTTTTTCATTTTGACACCTTCAAATAACTTCGAGGTCTGAACAGCTTATAACTTGCCTACCTGAGAAATGACAGCCTTTACACAGACTCTGTCAGAGCTGATACTGGGTGGGAAGAAGAGTTGATCTTGTGGTAATGAAGGTGGACTTCATAGTTTTGAAGAGATTTGGTTTCTTTTTCCACCTGCTATCAAAAATTGGTTGTTTTTTTGTCAAGGAGTATAGGCTCATATGACTATGTACAACAGGAATGTTGCTTGCATTTGTTACGGGAGAAGTGGTATGCAGGAATAATCTCTACTGGTAGTTCATGGGGTTGAATGTGTTTATAGGTATTTTGGCAAAGATATGTAGGACTATTGATATGCTGCTCCATGTGTTTGACTTTGGACGTGCCGAACTCAAGAAAACAGTAAGAAAACAAGGTAAGTCACTTTATAAAAAATGTCACAGGCTGCTTGAACAAACATAATTACTTGTTTTGTGTTATGTAGGCTATGCTGAAAACACAGCACAGTCGACCATTGCAGTTCTTCCTAAGATGACTTAGGTAACAAGGATACAGAACTGTCATCACAAGGCTCCTGTGGGTATCTCAGCATAGCACATTGCTGTTCTGTGTGTAGGTACATGCAAAGTTCTCCACGTTTGCTTAAAACATAAATCCCTTAAATTACTTTGCAGTGATTGAGCTTGAAGTTACTCATAGGGCTAACAGCAACAATGGTGTAACTTCCAAGGAAAACATGACTAGTTACTCCTGTGAATGGCAATCAGTTATTTGTGTAAGTCCAAATTTTTGAACTGAGCTTCAACTTCTAGGTAAAGAATATTAAGCCTGATTATTTCTTTTATTTTAGAAAACTGTATTTTTATCCTTGGTCTTTCTGAAGTAATTTTTCGTGATGTATATCTTCTCATTCAAAAGCTTTCTTTGTTAATTCAGCAGAATGGATTTAGTTGGCATTGATGAAAAAAGCACCTGTTTTCCTTCTACAATTCTAATGGTCTTTTGGGTGTAAATAAAGCTTTTCCTCCTTTTAGTTGAATGCTTCTGTTTTAAAGTATTTTATGGTGTCAGTTTATCTGAATCTTGGTTTAACTAAAATACTACTAGTACCTCTAGCAAGTTTCTGAGAATTCTCATTGTAAGTCCAGTGTATGCCCTTTTCTTTCTTTAAAAGGGGAAAGCTCAAATAATGAATCTTGATTGGTAAGATATGCTGGTAGAACAAAAAGCAACTCTTGTATACAGAAGTGTCAGCCCTGCCATATGCTGTAGGCAGTTTGATGTCCTATGAGTAGTGCCAGCTTAAGCAGTCCCCATTACAGCTACTAGAAGAAAAGTTTTTCAGTCACAGCTGAGAAGTACTGATTAAAGAATGTCTTTGCGCCGCTTTGCCAAACTTAGTAGTTATCAACTAATCGCAACAACTTGGAGCTTAACTTTATTAGCAATTCTGATATATTCTAGAAGCTTGCCTAACTTAATATTTCATGTGGTTTTTGCTTTGTTTTGTTTAGTAAAGGATTCAGTAAGTTTAGCTATGATCCGTATGAAAGAATATAACCTTTTAATGTCTATGTTTCACATGACTTCTGTTACAGTATTTGCTAAAGTATTACCCATTCCACTACAAATTTTACTTGCCATATTTATTAAGTAAATTATATTTATGATCACACTACTTCCATTATACACAAGTAACTTTGCACTTAACGTTGTGATGGTATGGTAATGGATGAAATGCTGTTAATTGCTATTAAAATTAGAGTAGGTTTGAACAGCTTGTCTTTCCACAAACTTCTTGGTAATTTTCCACTAGATGAACATGTTTTTATTGTTGTTGATTTTGAAGATTCCTTCTTCGTTATCTCAAAGAAAGCTGGAAGAAATACAAGTGCAGAAGCTGGAGCATTGCAAATGTGTGATGTGAAGGACTTGCATTTTCCACTACAAGCGCTGCATCTAAGAAAAGAATACCCACCAAAACCCAGACTCAGCTGTGACAATTCGCGAGTGCTTTGGAATAGAGGTGGCATGCCAGTGGTTGTCTAATAAGTTATATTTTAAACAGTATATGAAGTTGATGCTTTAATTGTAAAATTGAGTTTCTCATACATTAAGTATAAATAACAGAAATGAGCTTGTGATTCAATGCTCAGGAGGGAAAAATGATTTTGCAGAGTTGCCTGGCCTTGGCTTGTAAACTACCAAGAATAGTTTGAGTTCTCAGTTAAAGTATTTTGAAGGACACTTAGAGCTGTAGCAATCATGGTGATCATCCTGTAAAGCAGTGTAGATTTGGCTTCTTTTGAAAACATTACCTGACACTAACATTTTTGTCTGTGTTCTTAGTACAGTTTGAGGCATAACAATATTTTTGTGCAGGTGCTGGTTTTCAATCAATGGTATATATATATGAGTGAAAATCTGCAGTCTGCCAAACTCATGCATGTTTCATGTGTTGGCAGTGATAGTCATGTAGGAAATAAACTTCACTATGTCAAACTTTGCACTGCTGATCAAAGCGGAGGCAATTTGTGCTGCATTTTAAGCAGCTATGGGTTTTGACTTCCTGCATTTCTCACTGTATAGTTGACTGAGCCATTTCAGTTAATAAAGGTAAATTTTGAAGCATATGCAAAAAAAAAAAAATCTAATAGGTTGATTTTTGAAAGCATAGAAGCTTTAAGTGCAAAGTAGCCTTTTTTAACCTCAATTGCCAAGTAAACTTAAATTTTTAAATTGGTAACTTTCTATAAGCTTTAAAATCTTGTGTATTACATACACAATTTTCTAACCCAGCTGTGTCAAGGTTATCAAGTCTTGACATTTTAAATCAAACTATCTACATGTTACCGAAGAATGAAACTAAAATATTGACCTGCTGTGGCCAACAAAGAGTAAATCTTGCTAGAGTAGTTCTGCCATCCCTAGATTAAGAGCTGTGATGTTATCAGTAAACCCATGCCGTATGTTTTAAAAGGAGGAAAAAAAAAAAAACAAACCCACAAAAAAACCCTAAAAAACCAAACTATTAGATTTTGCATCTTGTCCCTGTCAGGTCTTGCAGGTGGCTGTTCCTTTTGGGCACACGCATGTGGGAGTTCTTTTACTAGCAAGGCTTAATTTCTCCCTTAGGGCAGGACTTTGTTGTTACACTGGATCACAAAAGCCTATGTCATTTTACCTGGGGAGGATTATTCCAGGGCAATAGAAGGACTAAAATTCGTTTGCCTCTTTTCCCGCTCCTGCGGTAAGGACTGGTATGCAGGGAAGCATGAAGAGGGTGTGCTCACTAAAGGCTAGCTGCCAAGTTGGTTGCTGAAAGTGCAGCTGAAGTTAACCAAAGCTGTTTGATACAGATTGCTGGGGCATCTATGTTATGGACAAGCTTCTAAGCTCCCTCTTTGCTGTTATTTCATAGGTATTGATATAGTCTTTTCTGTAACCAGTGGGACAAATAATGCCTGCTACTTGTTGCATACTTACTGGTTTTTCTGGTCATCATGAATTTGAGGTGTAGGTATGGAGCAGTGTGGGTATCTTTTAGAATGGAACTTTTTCTTCAAATGCCTTCTTGTTTTTCTGTTTTCTTTTTCAGAAGGTGCGCTTGCACATCTTAAATAATTTAAATGCAAAATAACTAGTGAACCTGCAAAAGCTTTATAATGATATTTCAGCAAGTTCAGTTTCCCTGACTGAGAGAAACGGACAGAAATTTCTTTGTAACTGTGCCTGCTAACAAAAAATGTATCATATCAGGTGTAGTATCTCTAAACAAAGAGGGTTAAACTGTATACTAGATGACTGATAAAACACTGCATTTTCTTAATGCTAGAATAGCAGGCATCTACTCTTGACAAGCTGACAGACCAGAGAATTGAAACTTAATGAATCTTAATGCTTTCTGTCATGTACTTCAATTTTCTCAAATTAGTTCTCCAGTTAGTTTAGTCTCTGTGAAGGAATGATTAATGATAATTAATACATTCTTATAATTTGCATATTCAAGCTCCAGTGTTTCTAAAGAAATGCAGTTTGTAGACGTGGGCAAACCAGGTTTGCCTGTTCATTCTTCGGGGGGTTCAGACTTTCATTTTTCAGGGAGAGTCTGGTAGATGCATTACATAGTTCAATATACTTTTTTCATAAGAAATGTTCTGGGCACAACCTAGATCCTGACTGTTTTCTGTAAAGCAGTTTCTTCCCAGCTACTCTTTAGTAAGTCAGCGGGAATGTAGGGATGCAAAGCTGTCATCAGGAGCCTTAACTCATCCTGGAGTCTACCTCAGCTTTGGAAAACATTTAGATCTGCAAGATGGCAAAACAGGTGAATCCTGTAGGGCATTTACTCTTCAGAGGGTTTGGTTTTGTTTTAGAGTCTCTATATGCCTCCTTTATGTTGTGCTTTATTTGGTTTTGTCTTACTCCTCATACGCACACATGGGGGGGATTTATCCAGATACGTCATCATATTAATTTTGTGCTTAAGATCAGCAGCACGAGGTTGTGAAAGCCATTGGGTTTTCTCGTCTGCATAGGAGCTCAAGCTTTCCATGCTGCTCTGCAGGTATCCAACCTTTGAGTCTCAAAGAAAACCAAATAAATAAAATTTTGGTTTCTGCTTAGTTAGTCCTGCCTCTTCCGGTACAACTGCTCATCCAGAGGAAAGAACTGAGATCGAACAAAGTATTTTCTCAGTAGTTGGGAAAAAAAGGACAGTAGGACAAAACTTCATAATAGACTGACAGGAAGTAAAGATTCAGCTTGGATAAACAGAATTTAATATTTGGCAGGATAATCAGCTGAAACAGATTTTGTGCAAAGGAAATGCTTTAAAGCTACTAGTGCAGAAAAATACCTTGAGGCTATAATGAGAACTGTGCAAGATGGAACCTTGCAAACTTATTAAATCGGCATGACTGTTTTATAAACAGGTATCATGCTAGAAAGGTTGGGTGAAATGATAGGTTTGTATTCAGCTTTCGATCTTGCCCAAACTGCCGCTTGGTTCTAGATCATTTTGGCATTCTTCTGCATCTGGGAGAACATGGGGCCAGGCAACATAAATATTCAGAGACTAAAAATGATTATGTATATAACATCAGTTGTTGAGGATACGCCATGCGGTATAAACCCAAGAGCATTTCTAAACTGGGCTAATTTTGCGTAATAATAATCTCTGCACTCTTGGTCATAGCCATTCTGTGAGCAGTCATATTTACTCTAGTTCATTGTATTTATTTTAAATCAGTACTATCAGCAAGTCCCTAATCTTCCCTTATTGCTTGTTTGCAGGGAGCAAACCAAACGTTTGTTCCTAATTCCTCCAGATAAAAATATGTAAGGGAAGGTGCTGTTGCGCTGAGACTGTCCTTAACTATAATCCTTGTTTGTGTTTTCACATGAATTACAAAAATGTAAGGAAGTTTTTATGGGCATGAATGTTCCTCTTGCCTCATTCTTTAAAAGCAACCACAAAGCCTGGGGCTGGCCTGGCCATGTTCAGTGCTACTGAGACCACATCAGTAATAAAAATAAGCAGCTTATTTAGCTGTATGTAGAGATTCCTATCATGGAACTATCAGTAGTGCTGGCATAGTTTTATAATCTTCACTTGCTTCCCGTAAGGCTAAACTTTGTCAAAACTTGCTTCTATTCCTGCAGAAAGACAGAGTTTAAACATCTATAAGGGAAGTGCCAGTTCCCCAGAGTAAAACTGTGTTGCCTAATAGGAAAGGAAAGGGGATGGCTGGCTGGGTAAAGTTAACAGTTAATATACTTGTACGTGGCTGTCAAAGCTATTTATTCAGCAATTTTACCTTAAATAATGAGGGTGAAGTGAAGGAGAGCATTTATGTTGCCCATACCAGTGCTCCAGCAGGGCAGCAGGAACTAGCATTGAGCAGTAAAAACTGTATCGGACTCTGGATCACTGGTTATTTTCACAGCAAGTATACATCTTGTATCTGTCTAGTCTTCAGCTTCTTCAGCTGTCTTATCAGTTCTTTTTCCACCAGTAGAAACACTTGGGCTTTTTCCTAACCGGTTCTCTAATTGTAATATAAACATATTTGAACATGCTTGTGTTAACTGTAGCTTGCTTATGGTGTGGATTTTTCTCTTTTGTGCCTTTGTCAAATATTTGAAACGGGATTCATCAGTTCAAGAATGTGCGTGGATGATGTGTGTTTTTATTTCCAGGGAGTTTGAGCTGGAAGGACCTCTGATGCCCCTTCACACTGCAGGCCAAGTACTCCTTTTCCTTTTGCACCTTGCAAATTTTTTTTTCTCCCACTCTCCTAAGTAACAACTGCAGAGGGAGTAGGAGAAGAGAAATAACACTGAGGAATAGATTCTGGCTCTGTTGAGTGCTGTGGTCAGCAGACTGGTTTCTGAGTAGGTGTATGGCAGAGCTAGTACGATGGCACTAGGGAAGATCCGCGGGAAGAGTTCAGAGGGAAATAGGATCTTTCTGTGATCCTTGCCCAGAAATTGTGTGCTGAGTGATGTGTCTCCTTGTGGCACCTGGATTTGAACAAATGCACATGCAAGAGCTTGCATGTCAAAAATGGTATTTGCTAAGCTGGCTGAGAAACACTTTCAATATTAGTGATTACTTGGTCTTTAAATATGTTGCTATATTAGCATGCTAGGCATGAATATTGTAGTCTTACTAGCTGTCAACGGTAACAAAGCTATAGAATCCGTTCATTAGATTTGCCTTAATTTGAAAGTCATTAAGAATGAACCATTTTTTCCTTAGAACTTGCAAGTAGTACATGTTTGAAAATGTAGAAGTAAGGACAATTCTGAAACTTAATCAGCCAGAGGGGAGTTTCTTTTTTCCATGACAAAAGTGAGTATGTGCAAAATGAAGGAAAGTGGCTCTTAAAGCAAGTCTTGCAACTTCCCCCTTGCAGCTCTTAGTACCAGCTCATAATTTGTAGCACTCATTAAAGCTTTGTTAAATATTTCATTCAAATATCTGGAGTGAAATAATGATTTAAGTAATAGTGATTTGAGCAATCTCAAATTTTGGAAGTGTGGCAGACTTTTCAGATGCTTTAAACTGATCAAGCTTCCAGTAAGTGACAAATCTGAACATGTTGCAGTAGTTCTGAAATGCTGTCGTACAGTTTTACAAAACTGTAGTCCCTGTGTTTGGAAATGCTAGATTAGGTGTTAACTAAGTATTCATACGGCTGCTTTTGGTTTCTGGGAATGGGTTCACGCTTGAATCAAGGTAGTTCAGAAAATTCCTGGATGAACTTCATTTAACATCTGGGAATATAAGCAGTGCATTCTCAACATTTTTCAGTCAATACTGGTAGCCTACATATTTCCTTGCATCTCTCTTCCTTCATGGTGGTGATACCCTGTTTACCAACTGCATGTAGCATCCTCTGAGTCAGTAGCACTGCTCCAAAGATGTAGAAAGAAAACTGCAGTTTGCATCATGTTTCCTACTGAGAGCTTAGTCTGACAGAATGACTGTGAAGCATCTTTTGTCCTTTGTCCATCCGCTCATGTAAAGCATATCCCAGTCATCAGGAGTCATCTCATATTCAGTGATCATCTGATGATCCATGTTTTTGTACAGGCTTCTACACACTTGAGCACAGAATCATCCGGAAACTTCCGTAACAATTTTAAATTGGTAACATAAGGCAATGCTGTTTTGGTTTACTGAATTATCACTGGGTACATAAGCCAGAGGATTTGGGGAGGAAAAGATGGGTGAGATGATGGTACAATTTGTTTTCTGAAAATGTTAGTTTAGTAGAATATTTCCCTTATTACGAAACTGCACTAGCCAAATGGGCATATTTTGAGCTTCAATATTAATCTTTTGTATTCTGCAGTAGATTAAAACATCAGTCATATTCTCCATATTTCATAGTCCTCTAGAAGCCTGAGGGAAGGTACACGTGTCTAGTGTTACTTATGTCCCACCAATAAAAGAACCCTCTAGAAGGAAGTCTGTGTAGGCCATACAGCAAGATGTCAAATTAATTGTACAGCAATAATGAGTTAGCACTAAATGCTAATTAAATATTGATGAAAGTCATACTTTCAATTATCTTCATTATGGTGCAATGTTTTATGTAGACATGAAAAGCTTGGAATGTGGGCATATATTTTAATTAGTCTTGTCATATAAGAATACTCGAGTTATTTCTCTTCTGTAAAATCCAGTTTTAATGTGCTGGAGGTCCACAAC
>JAVHNF010004418.1:9185-19307 GCA_034783455.1 Micropsitta finschii | reverse complement strand
AATTATGATCACATTTGAGCTTGAAACACTTCTTTCATACCTCAAGATCCTACAGCTCTTGATTAAGCCTGACACCTCCAGCCTCACGCTTCTTCTGTTCCAACTCCTGCATACGTAAGCCATAAGCTCCTAGTGAGATCCCTCAGGGAGTTAATCCTGCAGAAATTGAGCTCTGCAGGAGAAAAGTGAGTACTTTCTGCAGGTTTAGCTCCCTGAATGAGCTCACCATGAGTCACGTGTGTCATCTGCCAGGCCATCAGAATGGATGGCAATGCCTAGTGGCATTGAAGAGGGGAACGAGACTGTCTCCTTGTGGTAGAAACTATCCATTAGCTCAGCCAAAGGACGGGCCATAGTATTGCAAGACTGCAAGTTCACACTGTTCATCAGTTTTATTACTGTGTTATGCTTTTGCCGGCTACTGCTGACCTTAAAAATAACTTAACACTTTTAAGGTATCTAAAAATACAGATCCATTGAGAACAAGGGGTTTCTAAAAATCATTTAGCATTCTGAGAACAAGGGGTTTTTGAAAAGCACATTTGGTATTCTAGCTTCTTTAAAAACCTCTATGACAGTAACAAATTAAGATTTAAACAACATTCTTCAAACACCTCCAAGCAAGTACTCTCACAAACACCTTACCTCCCATGTTTCTGTTTTTTCATTGCAAAATATGTTAAATAGATTCTGAAGGTCATTTCCATAGCTCAGGAGGACTTGACTAATATTATGATAAATATTCTTGGAGAATCTTTTTTTTTTTTTAAGCAACGAAAAAAGCGCATCATGACCTTCATGGATGTTGCCATCTTTGGTCTACATCCAAACACATGCTAAAAATAGTAAGAACAGAGTTATATTAAACCAGTAAAGTACAAGGTGTCTTGATGCAACATTTAGTTTACATAAAATAGAAAAATATTTTTCCAGCAGATGTAAATTAAAACAGCTAAAAGAAAAACACCAGAGAAACTGCACCTCATCTTTAGACACTGAACAGTTGGTACGTATGTATTATGTAAGAAACTGATCCCAGTGAAATCATGCCTGAGATACCACTCTTAGAAGCAAAAATCACTGAGTGTATGAATAAAAATTAGGGGTATACAAAATTTTTGATTAACTGAGAATTTAAGTTGGTTACTAAATGATTACATTAACTTTCAATTTCAAGGGCAGACAGGACACAACCAGAATAATATCAGGTTTTTCTTACTGTGTTCAAGGTACAAAATAACTATCTGAAACACCTGAATGCTTCAGGAATTCGCAACAATTTTTAAAAAGGCAAAGATTCTGAATACACCTTTAAATCAACAGTGTACCAAAGCAGGTTTTGAAATGGTTTCCTTTCTCTCACTGAGGTATCTCAGAATTCATGATCTTAAAGTTATTTGCATACCAAGAACACATAAAGACTTCAAAAATTTCTGTTCTCCTGTTTCCATTATGCCAACATTATCAAGCACTCTCATTCCAGAGACATGAAAAATAGCCATCTTTTTATAACAGCAGCTATCGCCTCCTGAAGTTCCAAGAAAAAAGATGGAGATACTAGGCATCAGCTTTGTTGCAACTCATCAACACCAGATAAAGCCTATAAAGTAGCAGCACTAGGCACACAAAACACCTGGTGCTGCAGGCTGGAAATAGCAACACCAGCAAGATAATTCGCAAGGGTATTCGTTATTATTATATTAAATACCATCTTGTATTTCCTATTGAGATACCAAGTTCATGTATGGCACCTGAGTGTATATATATACTTAATAGTTCCATGAACACATATACTTCCCCTAACCATAGCTGAATATAGATTTTTCAGGTGTTCCTTCTCAAGTTGTATCTAATTACATCTCAGAACTCTGCAAAAGCAACAGCTGTCTCCTAAGGAAAGTAGTAATTGTAGCATGAGAATCAGGGTTGTACTTGCTTCCTGCTTTTGCTTACAGTTACTATTCCAAAGGTGACCTCCCCCTCCTACCAAGTACACTAATATCTGGAATTTAACAGAAAATCTTACAATAAATACTAAGGAGAAAGGTAATAAATAAATAAATAAATAAATAAATAAATAAATAAATAGATACTGCATACCAAAGCCTGAAACCCCACTGCTGGCCACTGGTTTTAGGTATTATGGAAAAAAAATGAAACAAAATTTACTTCAGAAGATGTCTGTGACTTTTATTTCAGGTCTGCCTTCGTTTTTTTTTATCTTTTAAGAAAGCGTTTGCTCTACATTCAAAAATTAATCCAAGCCCCTATTTGCTATTAAAGACCCAAGAAAAATTTATGTCTTACCAAACCTTATTAGTGATTATACATTTCTAGATATACATCCCTATTTTGATGTACTAGGTCAGCTATGGAAAAGTAACCAAATAAAAGCAGTGGCATTACATACGGATAACACTACACTTCCTACCATAGCTACTACTGATGTTACAATAGCATAACTATCAGAACAGTTCTGGCACATTAACCACCATGTTGTCTCATGCCACATTCTAGTTACAAGGCAAGTGGAAGAAAACATTACACCTCTATTGGTAGTAGTCCTTTTGCAACCCTTGGTAGCACTTCACTGAAGTATGAGGAGTGGTGGGAAACTTTCAAGGGGAAAAGGGTAACTAAGACAAGGCAACCAGCTGCCCTTGTAATCTGCAATCAATCTTCAGAGACACTTCAGGTCATGAGAAATTTCAAGATGACAACCCTTTCATAGTTCTCTTCCCACGGTCAGAAAAAATAACACATGGAAAAGAAATACTCCATGAAATACTTTTTCACTAGCTTTTATGGTAATTTGCATGTAAGCCAAACAATGTACAAGGGTATCAATCACTTTCCTACTTAAATGCCTTTTCAAAATCATGCACAAATTTATAAGCATGTTCAACCAACCCATATCAGCTGACTCATGTACTGTTTTCGGATATTGGTATCTGCAAACCTTTTACCGGATCTAGCATCATTGTCTGAGCTCAGATGACTCAGATAAAAACTATGTGAAAACATAGTTTGTTTTCATGTTTAAAGTCTCCATTGGTCTTCCTGCGACAATAACAGGAAGAGCTGTACGGATCGATATGGAAAATTACTAATAGGGACTATTCTTCTACCCAACGATACGCACATGAAACTTTCTTAACCAGGTAATACATGTGATGCTTACCAGATCTCTATGAAGCACCCAGTTTGCATGGAGGTAATGGATTCCATCGAGGATCTGGTAGAGTAGGGATTTAACCATAGATCTTGGCAACTGCATGGGCTTTTTATTTGCTTTTGAGGCACGGTGAAACTTGATAATATGCTAGAAATAAAACAAGCAGAAACATGAAGCACGTTATATAAGTTTTTTGTTGCATTTTTTTTTTTTTTTTTACAAACTATTAACACTAAATAATGGAATGAGATTCAAAGTTTGTTAAACTTTGCAATTGAAAGTAATAGTGATGTGCTCACAATTTTCTTAAAGTGTTTTTACTCTCTGAGTTGTTCTTAAAAAACAGCTGCCAAGCTTTTGTTAATATCTAAAGACTGGCTACTTACCTCCAGTAAAGGGTCTTAGACTTTCTCCTCCCTCCCTCCTCCCAATTTGGGATCCTCTTATCCTCAGCCAGCTAGAGCAGAAACTTCCAAACCAGCAGTATCTACCAGAAAGAGGACCACACTCTGTGCTTTCACACTTTCCCTCCTCCTCTCCAAAAAGCACCAGGACACTGTACTCGCAACTACTTTAGTGTTTCCCCCCTAAATCAGAAACCCAGTAAAGAGAGATTAAATAAATAAATAAACTGGGAGCAGGGGAAATGGGACTCTTGCATATAGCTTTTAAGGCACACATGTCCAAAATGTATACCCTAGAAAATGTACAGTCCTAGAAACAAGGTATCGCTTTGGATGTTTGCTAAAGGTGTTTTAGAGGAAAGGCCATCTAAAAGCATAAATGTACAAAGTTTTTGCTTTGTTAGCATGAATAATGCAAATTGGAATGCAAATATCAGGGGACACATGTGCTGTAATAGCCAACTGGATGCGAAACCTCTGGCTGCAAAACCTGGGAAGCCTGAACACGATGAGGTCGGTTTACTAAGTATCCAACAAGAAATCTCAGCTCTATTGACTTGCCTTCCTCAGAGCACATGAATTTTTTACCCCTAAAGTTTAGATAACGTCTACATTATCCCCATTCCTCTGCTTTGACTCTCTTCCCTACTCCTGGACTTGACCATGCATGACAACAAAACCAAAGTGCTCCTTTTGCACCTCAGGGTTCAAATTTCTTTGGGGACTTTTTCTTTCTCAGTTGACCATAGTCTTGCCCTCCCTATCCCATAATGAATTTGCTTCCAAAATGGAGTTGGCTAATTTAATATTTACTCTGAAAAAAGCCACTCCATGGTAATCAGTTCTCACCACTTTTTAAAAACCAGTTCAGAAGAATCATAATTGCAAGTAAGACTTACAGGTCGCTGCGTAATTCGTGTACTGTCTGAAAAGGTTTAGTACAAAATAAGATCTTTTCCATTAAATAGCCAAATTCTGAGTTTGTGTAAGAAACCTAATCACAATTTATGAATGGGTTTGGGACTGAATGTTAACAAGTGGCATGAAAAATCTCTAAATCCAAACAAACTGGGGTTAGGAAGAATGGGCTGTTAAAGCAATGGATATGAGATGTGAGCCGCTAAGCAGAAGGTTCAAGAACTGGTGATGTGTAAGTGAAGTCAGGCTTAAGAAGCCATTCATTCCTTCTTGTTTCTAATTTCATACAGAGTGTGTAGATCAAAGAAGGAAGCAAACCTAAATGTATCTGCTGCCTAGACCAAAGTTGGCAATAAGAATATAAAAGACAAAAAATTAGCTCTGTTGTAAATATTTTAAATTGCCCCCTATAGATACAAAATGTGGTTCTACAGAAACAGGAAATGTGCTGCCCTATGTGATCGATTTCAGAGATTTTCTGAAGTCTATAAATATGTATGTGTATGAATACATAATAAAATATGATACATAATAAAAATGTAAGTTTTATCCATCTCTGAGGCCAATAAACTGTGTTACATCAAATAACATTTCAACTAATGATACCTATGAAAGTGCCAGTTGCTTGTGAAGAACCATTTCAGGAAGGGTTTATCTGTCCTACCTGCCCACAATGCTGCAGGGGTAAGGATGAAGGCAGCACAGCCCCATTCCAGTTCCCTGTATGGATCACCCACCAGTACAAACTTAATCTGGACAAAGCATGACCACCAAATTAGCCAGAGTACATGCATAGTAGTTTGCTATGGATTTTGGTTCAGAAATTTGTAAATAAATCAGGTTCATCTGTTCTTCTTGGCTGGGGCTGAAGCAGGGAACCTTCTAGCTCCTGTCTGAGGTATGGCAGTTTCTTCCATCCACAAGCCACGTACAGAGGAAAGCAGGATGGCTGCACTCACAGTGAGAAACAAGAATTGTTAACACCTACATTCAGAGAACAAGAATCTTGAATACACTACTTCACTGAACAGAGTTGCTATTTCCAAATCATGCTCCAGAAATATCCTGGCAGATCTCTGTCCAGCCAGCAAAGGGCAACATCTCATTAGTGTAGATCAGATGTATGTGGTTCATGTTCAACTTTGCTTAGGGCTCAGCTGAATTTCAGCAAAAATTCCAATAGCTGAATATGGATCAAAATGTCTAAGCAATTTTGATGTGCACTTCACTGTTGCTCAATACTCAGGAGTAAATGCTTTCTCCAAGGTGCCAACAGCATGCCTCACTTAGCTGCTTTTTCTGCTTTCATCTTCATGGTCACTATTTAGGATAAATGTAGCACAGACTGGAGAGAGAAGTTGCTACACTGACGGCTTGCTCATCTCTCTGGCTTGGGATACTTCTTTCTTGGCCTCATAGCCAGACTGTGATGTTCCCACCACTATTCCTCTGTTCTTAAGGTATGAGAGCTGCTCCTGCTCAGGTCCGAATTTGGGAACCAGGGGTTGGCTGCACACCAAAGATTCACTGCTTGTTGTATTCCTTATTGCTGTTATCCCACCTGGTGCTGTAGATTGGGAGCACGTCACTAATGCCAGGCTTTGCATTAAGACAGCCAGTCTCCTCTTGTGTATCCTGGCTTATCATAGAAACTCTCTCCTTCCCCCCTGGTGGTGAACAGGCATTCAGGTATGTACACACAAAACTAAGAGGAATGATTTAATTTAGAAGAATGTAAACACTTTAAGGCCAGATACAGTCTGATGTGCTACATTTAGAGACCTTCGATTTCCTTTATGTTAAGTCCAGAGCTAAGTATACTATACTCAGGTCACTTTTTGTAATAAACATCTTGCATTTCGCAAGACTGTATGAGGAAAACATTCCCTACCAGAAATTAGACCTACGCAGCCATCCATGAGTATCAGCACAAAGTAACTGGAAAGCACACTGGTTGCAGATTCAGCTTCTCCTGTCTCATAGCTACAGGTTAGACTCATGCAAATAACTGACATGTGTGACCGTGACAAAAGCAAATTATAACACCAGGTAGTCCTGACAGAAGATACGCCTCTGCAGGTGAAGAATAGCTAACAACTGCCTTAGTTTTAATTATTTTTATTAAATGATAAATGAATGGACAAGATACATGTGGCTTTTATTGCTCTACCCATGGCTTAAACCAAGTATCTCTTACTGTTTGCTGTGGCTAATATTACAATTAAACCTTGGCATACAGACTGGGATTTTACAAAAACACAACCCCTTCTCAGCTGTGCTACACAGAATAATTCTTACAGAGCCATTCTTTTTATGGTTTCCTCCATGTCAATATTCTTTACAGAGCAAACAGACAGAGAGAATCAAATCGCACAGCCTACAAAAGGAGTGAAGGACCTTACTTGCTCCAAGTAGTGAAGGAACGTAGTGTTAAGACTTGAAGCTCATTTCCTATTTTTTTGTGTTCGTAATACGGTCTCTAAACAGTGCATTATCTCACATACCAGATGTGCAGCAGTATCTAGGTACAAAAGGGTGCAATAAGTATGGAATTTCGGCCCTATTTCTTCTTTTATGTTTTATGTCAAATCCTTACTCTGATTTTAATTTAGGTTTTTGTCTTGTTTTCTGTGTGCTTTGAGGGGTTTGAGTGATGTGGGGAGTTGGCATTCAATTATAGGAATGGAAAAATAAATAATCTAGGACTCAGAACATCTTAAGTTAACAGCACAAGAGAAATCAACATCTAACCCTCTACCTTCATTTAAACTGGTGTAAAACTACAGTACAGAAACAATTTGTGCTGATGTGATTAACTCCACTTAAGTGTAATTTGCCCGCAAGACTCTTGGCTGACACACCAAGCTGCATTTGGAACCAAAATAAATTGCAAAGATCTTGAAAGTTATTTGAACCACTGTCAAATGCTGTCTGAAAATACTGTTTGTATATTAAGTAATTTGAACACATTGCGATAAGTAAGTCCGTTACTTTCATGTTACTAGTAAGTTCACCAATAAAAACCCTAGTAATATAAAAAAAGAATACTGTTGTGTCTCAGCTGAGAGGTGGTAACCTTGTAAGCAGTCAGTGTTGCAAGAGCATGCTTTTCATATACGAGCAGTCATCCTGGAAATAGAAGAAATAAAGCTTTGCACCAGGATGAGTATAAAACTTGGATACAGCATGCTAATTTTCTGGTATTTTAATAGTATTTGGGAGTTGGAAGGTGGGAGTTTCAGCAAGGGAAAAGGGAAACCGCAGTGAGGGAAGATGAGCTTTAATCGTCAAGCCACATTTTTGTCTTGCTTTTTCTCCAGGAAGGCCCCTTTGCCTGCAAGGAATCACTGAGTGCTCTTCGGATTCAAAGGAAATTCCTTGCTGGTTTCTGTGGGCTTCCACTGGGGCCCAGTGCCTAAACATCAGCTTGGTGCTGATGGCCCCATAGGTGCGAAGACTGTTTCTGTGGAAGTTGAATAGTGCAGGACCCAACTGCTGCACACCTTTACAGCAGCAAAGCATGACGTGCAATGCTTCCAGTCATCCACAAATGAGTGAGCTAATTAAAGATTTTTTCCCTTTCTCTGGCACACTGCATAGTCCAATTAAGTTGCTAAGCCAATCATCTTGAAATAAATCAACCATATTGTTACATAATTCTTTTTAATAAACAGAGATATCATTATATGAACTAGGTTCTAAGGGTGCCAGATGCTCTTAAACAGGGAGTCTAATTTATTTCATTGAGTTTAAGAAGCAACTCATTCATGTGTGATAGCTTTTATCATCCACACTGCTAATTCTTATCTGAGTTTAAAGTAGATTTCTTTCTCATACATAAATGAGCATATAAAAGCTAAGTATGAACCTTCCTTACTTCCCCATCACACAATCACATAGAACTGTTGCCTCAAACCATTGAATAAACGTTCTTCTTAACACAGTTAACAGGATCACAATAAAAGAGGCCAAGCCCCCCTCTCAAATTACTGCACTCAATAGGAAGAAAAACCTTTGAAAACAAAGGTTTTGCTGTAGAAAGAACACACACTGGAAGGTTACTACTTGTAATGGGAAAAGGAGGATGAACTGGGTTCACTGCAGCCCACAGTGCTGCTCAGTAATTGTGCTCAGCCCTGGAGGAAAGCAGAGCCATGCCGGCAGCCGGCAGGGATTGCAGCGGACTTGGTCTCAGACAGACAGGGAAACCTAGTTTCCTCTGTAAAAAAACCAAGATTAACTGATTTAGTCTTAACATTTCAAGGATACTATTAAAGGAGATGGAAAGTAGAGATGTTCCGTTCCAATACTGTCAATGACATAGGCTCCTCCAGAGAGTATAATGCATACATCAAACCCAGTAGTCAAGCAAGACTGTTTTTATCTTTTTGCCCTTGGTTTATGCTTTTTTTCTCCCATAAAGAAGATTATACAAAACAAAACAATGTTTCAGTTGTTTTTTGATAGCTTCACTGGAGGACTGAATGAGTCACAACAGAAGTCAAGGCATGCAAAGTACCTTTACTCCACAGTCCTCTTCCAGCCCATCATGAAGTGCTTCCTGAACAAATGGCTACTAAACATTCACAACCTGCACCCCTCAAAGAAGCAGGCCATTCAGAACATGACTGAGAAGAAAGCAATGGTGGTTACTGAGTACATTTGGTGCACCTGCATCTACCACTCCAATTTGTTCCCATTTATTTTGGACCTCAACAAAACAGCTTTTGCTTTGTATTTTTACTTGGACAGTGATGGCTGAAAGCTACTACTCTGCATAAAAGCTGAAAGAAAAACCCCTGTGGTTTCCATTTGGACGTTACAGGGTTGACATGTTTTGCTGTCATGTTCTATTTTTAAATGCATGACACTGCACAGGTGTTCAGACTCCAAATCCTTAGCTAAATCTGTCATCTCTCTGCAGCTTGTCACTACATCAGCTAACAATCTGAGGGGAGAATGAAGTTCCTGTATGGCAGAAAACTGCAAGTGCTTGACAATGGTTAATGATAATTTCTTTCCCTAGCTGAAAAATATCACTGCACTTGATAAATTTACAGGTGTTATAATTGCTTTGAGGTTCATTTGCCTATCTAGATTTTTGCGATTTAATAATTTATCTACAAGCCCTTAATATGTAGGACACAAACTAACAGATGATTAAAAATGCAAATTGTTTTTGCAGGAGTAAAAATTGGTAATCTGACTCGAAGCACAGGCTGGAAGTTTTACCTCTGTGCTCACGAACCATAGAACACTGACTGAATTCAAGAAGAGGAGATTTACAAAGAATTACAAATCATCTTCCTGTGTCTGCCTTAAGCATACGTTATTTCTATATCTGTGGGCACTGATAAAATACAACACATCAAAGAATATAATAATCAGTATTTTAAGCAAGCTGGTCATGAGGTTTTACTCCAAAAATGAGGCTAACACACACTAACGCTGTTCTTGAAATTTTTGCTGAATCTTATGTGCTGATGATGTAGACCTCTAGAAAAAGTATACTCTGTTCAAACTATATAGGAATAAAGAAAGGTAGGAGAATGAATCATTTTATACAGGACTGGTGTTCCAGAGTCAGCATGAGAGTGGACACTGGTGCTTCCCCTAGGAGAATCA
>JAVHNF010004413.1:9268-22950 GCA_034783455.1 Micropsitta finschii | reverse complement strand
AGGAGCTGGCCGGCAGGCGGGGCGCTGTGTCGGGCCCGCCCGCACCCGACGCCGCCACCGCCCCACTCGCATACCCGGGGTGGGTGAGTGGGGGAGCGGGATGGGACGGGACGGGACGGGACGGGACGGGCGGGGGGCGGCCGCCGCCGGTGGGGCCGGTGTTGGCGCGGTTCCCCCCGCCGGGTACAGCGGCCGAGGGGCGGCGGGAGGTCCCCGGGCCCCCGGCGGGGTGGGGAGCGGAGGTTCCTTCGGGAGCGGGGTGCGCGGTCGCTCCGGTTCCGGTTCCTCCCGTGCTGCCGTCCCGCCCCGCCCCGCTGCCGTGGTGCTGAGCGCGGCTCTGCCCGCCCCAAGCGTGCCCGCGCTCCTCCTGCTGCCCGCCGTGAGCGGCTCACGGGGCCCGCTGCACCCCGGTGCTGGGCACCATCAGCGGGTGATGAGATGCGGGTCGCTCCCGTCGTTTTCCTCACTCTAACCCCGTCCTCCTGCTGTTCCAGGGCTTTGGAAGCCGAGCTGCTGTCACCGTGCTGGGGCCAGGGTGTGCTTGCCCCATGGAGTGAGGCTGTGTCCGTGCTGTGCTGGATGGTTGACAGGAAAGGCCAAACACGAATTCATGTCATCCCTCAGCTTGCTTTTAACGTGAGTCTCCACATTAAGCCTCTGACCTTCCCCGGAGCTGATGGTGGGGGCATTCCTGCTCTGGCGTTTGCATATCCAGTATGTTTATCTTGATTTTCAGAGAACGTTGGTAACTCTTCCCTTCATGTGTTACTGGTGCACAGCCCATGGCAGCACTTGGCCATGCAATTCTTTATGTCGATTATTTTTCAGTGGGGATGCAACAGGAACAAAAAAGGTCTTTTTCATGTTTCCCATACAGCAAAGGGAGCTTCCACGGCGTGCCATGGGTTCCTGTCAACCTCAACTTATCTGATGTGAAAGTAAAACACATCCCTAGGTTTCCTGTGCGTATTCTGGGCAGTGCAGCACAGCGTTTTGCAATTGGGAGTGTTGTGAAACTGGTTTCAGTCTCTTTGGGAATACATGTGACTGGGCAGCTGCATCTGCCAGGAAACTACTTGGGAAATTCATTTGCTTGGGTACATAGAAAAGTATGATCCACCCAAACCCTTCCTTCATGGTAGGTACCTGCTCTTCTTCCACAGTCTCTATGGCATGGCAGTAACTTGCCAGGCTGCAATGGGCAGTATGTCAAACTTCTTAGTTCCTGGAACAAAGGTTGCTCAAGCAAATGTAAATATTAAGTTATTGCATTGAGAAAGTTTGTCATTTGCATTATAACCCCATAGTGGGGGAGAGAAGAGCAAACCTCTGCTTGAAATGGTAATTATTTGTACTGCAGGAGCCACACTGCTGCCCCTCTGCAAGTGTCAGCACTGTTTGCTGAATTCCCTAAGTGGATAAATGGAACTTAAATAGCACAGCAAGAAGGGAGGGATGGGAACCAGTCACAACAGAAGGCCAGGAGAGATGATATGAGTTAGATTTACAGGCTACGATACACCTCGTTGAGGTTCTCCAGAGCAGAGCCATGTCTACTGGACAGTGGCAGAGCAGGCTGCAGTTGTGGTCAGCTCAGTGATGAGCTGCTGTGTGATTTCCATGCAGGAAATGGGGAAGGAAAAGCCTCTGTGCCAACTAACTTCTGGGAGGGAAGCCAGGGTGCTCGGAGGGCACAGCAGCATCACATGGGTGCTGTCCTTGGGCTCACTAGGTCTGCCCCCTTCTCACTGCAGCCTTGGGAAGCTCTTTCTCCTGAGAGTTGGAGTGGGGACTGCTCTTGAGGAGGGTCACTAGGGTCCCAGTTGGATACCTTCACTCAGCTCACATGCAAAGCAGAGGAGTCAGGAAGACACTCTGGGAGCAGGAGCTGCCACATATGCTGGCATTTTGCCTGCTCACAAACAGCAGCCAACAGGTTTCTCACAGCCAGCGGGGATGGGCTGAGAGGTTGGATGTGCTGGGACACTGCTGGCACAGACACGTTCATTTTTTCTCGGCTGTAATTGGGTCTTTCCTCCCATTTACCAGAAAGGGAACAACCTCCCTTATCTCCCCTGCTCACCTGGCCACTGATCAGAGTCTGCTGTACGCTCAGTCACAGGACAAGAGAGATCTGCGCTGTGAGGGGATCTGCGCTGAGATTCAGGAGGGGCTGTGAAGAAGACAAGCTTCCAGCTACTTCTGCCACTGTAGTTCTGGGAAGGTCCTGTATTCCTCAGGTGAGTGCTGGGGAGAGAAACACGAGATTTAGAGAGACCAGTTCAAGCTGCAGACAGGGAGAGATATTCAGAAGTTCTCTGGTTTTAGTTATCCTCATCCCTTACGTGATTTAGATCCTGTATCGACTTCCTGATGGAATCGTGTCTTTTCTGGGGACTTTCCAAAGTGAGAGCCAGTCAAGAGATGGGAGAACATCTGTGTTTTATCCCCCTGCCATTCAGGGGGAGCAAGGAACAGGCCTTTTGCTCCAGGTTAGGAAAGACAATCCTAAGTCTGAGCAGGTAGAAGCTAACAGCTTTTGGACCTAGAGCATGCGTACAGCTGTAATTGGAGCAATGGAGACCCTGGTGTGTCTTCTAGCTGACTGTGAGTGTATGATTTGATGAAGCACTTTCCTGTCTTATCTCTGTCTGCAGATAATCATGTTCATTTCCATACCCAAGACCCATTTCTCAGTTGTATGGTCATAAAGCTACCATTATAAAATGGTATATCATGCCAGTGCAAAGCCTACTGAGGGTACCACTGCACCAGTGTAAAAAAGCCATGTACTTTTTCCTCTTGCTGTCAAAAAATGCCTGGTTTTCCCACACAGGTCAAAATGAAAGGAATAAATGCATTGACCAGAACCAAAAGTTTTGAAGAAATTAACTGCTGTGTGCTGTGAAGGCTGTGCTCCAGCTGAACACAGCTTCCGAACAGGGAAATCAAAGAATGAGATAGCCAGTGTAGCTTCGGAAGTAATACTTGATGTAATGAGAACAGCATAACGATTTACTCACTTGTTCTGGATTATCTCTCTTGAGACGTAGTCATTGCTGTGTTTCTAGGTGCAAGAACTAAATGTGTCGTTTCTCTTAAAACCAACTTTATGTCGGATTAGAGAAACAAGAGTAAATAAGGGCATTTTGGTCAGGCAGTCCAGCTGCTGCTGGTTGTAGTGGTTTGCATGGGGGCTGAGTGGAGGAGGCCAGAATGGGTGCTGACATGCACGCTTCAGTGATGGGAAGCTGCAGTAGCAGAACACAAACCCCACATTGTCTCCTGGCCACGTACCCGACCATCATGAGGCAGCATCCAAACTGGCTCATGTCTAGACTCAATTTTAAGGACTAAACTTCTTCCCCTGTGTTGTTTTATCAGATCATTTGTCTCCCAGTAGCTCATTAGGACCTTATTCAGCTCCATTCATGAGAGTGGTGCTGCACATGAGTCACTGAAGTTAGTGTATTAAAGAGGAGCCTGTGTACTGGAACTGCCAGTGGTCGTGCTTGTCTCTGAGCTGCTGTGACAATATTGACATGAAGCAATGCCAAGAGAACATAATACCATTTGAGCAAAGTCCTAAGCAGGAGGCTGTTGAAAGCAGGACTCAATTTGCAGGCACATGTGTTCATTTGTAGCCAGCTCTGAAATGCGTGTTAAAATGGACTCGAGCTTCACAGGCTAAAGGCATTGACACCTCCTTAACTCAGCTGTGGGAACAGTGCTTATGCTACCAGAAGACCTTAAGCACATGCTGTTTCCACTTCTTGGTTTGCATAAGGAGGTTGCAGTTTTCTCAAGAGCCCCAGCTACTACCATGGTTCAAATCATGGAGGGTGCAGAATCCATGCAGGCATCCTGGCTGTTCAGCCATGGAAAGCAGGTACCTGGTGTTGTGCTTTGCAGTGTTATAACATGTATTGACAGATTTTCCCTCTTTTAATCCTGTCCTCTAGTCTTCCTGGACCTACCTCTTCTCTCCCAAGATGCTGAGAAGAGTCCTGTGCACAGTGTTGTTCGTGGGAGCCTTGCCGTCACTGACTGAAGCATCCCAGGGCCACGTATCAGTGGTCTTGCTGGGAGCCACAGGTGATTTGGCCAAGAAATATTTATGGCAGGGTCTATTCCAACTCTACCTGGATCAAGTGAGCAGTGGCCACAGCTTCACCTTCCATGGGGCTGCACTGAAGGCTCTGGAGCCGGGGCAGAGGTTGATGTTTGATGTGCTGAAGAAGCTGTCCTGTCCCCCAGATGAGTCTCCCAACAGATGTGCTGTGCTCAAGGACCAGTTCCTTAAGCTCAGCCAGTACCACCAGCTGAAGACTGCCGAGAACTACACTATGCTGAACAGAGAGATTGAGACGCTGCTTCGCCAGGAGGGGCTGAAGGAGGCTGGGAGAATCTTCTACTTCTCAGTACCCCCATTTGCCTACACAGAGATTGCCCGGCACATCAACAGCAGCTGCAGGCCCTCTCCAGGAGCCTGGTTGCGTGTGGTGCTGGAGAAACCTTTTGGCCATGACCTGCAGTCAGCCCAGCAGCTGGCTGCAGAGCTGACGAGCTTCTTCAGGGAGGAGGAGATGTACCGGGTGGACCACTACCTTGGCAAACAGGTGAGCAGCTCGCAGTGCGCAGCTTGAGGGGCTTAGTGCAGGGAGAGTGTTGGATGTCAGCTCAGCATCTAATGAGTGGTGTTTCCCTCTCAAATTGAGGCAGAGCCACTGAGTTTGTTCCCAAGCATCTATTTGCTATGGAATCCTGTACTTACCAGTCTTACAGATCAGAGGAAATGTGCATCACAAAGTTAGAGGGATGGAGGTCCTCTCTTCAGAGGGAGGCCACGGTGTAGAGGTGAACTGTGCGTGTGCATGAAGGAGAGGTGCAGAATTGATCTGGTCTTCTCACCAAGGTCAGGGCTTTGATTTCGCTGAATAAGCAGTGCACTTTCCCTCTCCTAGTTCTCCCATCTCATTACACGCAGGCCTCCCTGCTTAGCTGTGGCTTCTAGAAGCAGCTTTTAATTTGATATGCAATGGAGCTGATGGGATGTTAGTTTTGCAGGATGCTTAGGAGGTTTCTTCCTGCCCCGTGCTTCACTCAGGGCATGGAGGACTGGCTGCTGCAGGGACAGCTCAGGCTTTGGAGCTGCATTGTCCCAGAGGGAATGTGTTCAAGGACATGCCATCCTTCTTTTAGAAGAATCCGATGCCACATTCTGTTTCAGCCACGGCACTGTGGCCACATTTTGCACAGGGGGTTGTATGTCCGGCTGCAAGGAGAGCATCTCTACCGAGAGAGGAGATTTCTTCTCTCTTTCCTTTCTTTTCCTTTTCTCCCCAAAAGAGCAGGTGGCTTTAGTGGTGCAAGCATCTGATCTGATGTATTTCAGCACTTTGTAACTGTGCATTAGTCCCAGGATGGTCTGACTCAGCCCTTTGTCCTTTGACAGATAGAAACTGAGTGCCTTGCAGTTTGTAGTTCAGCCTTTTCACATGAAACCTCAAAATGCCTCAGAAAAACCTTTAATGTCTGCTGTGTGCAGTCACTGGAGACCCCATTATGCATCACTCCATTGCTGATTTTCTCCTTTCTGACCCACTCTGCTCTCTGCTGTGTGACTGTCTGTTAGCCCTCCGGAGCTGGGCACATCCCAGTGCTGGATGGGGCAGTGAGGCAGAGATACTGTGGCAATGTGGTGAGTTTTTGTTGGGTCTTTGATTTCTCCCTTCACAGGCTGTAGCCCATATCCTGCCTTTTCGAGATCAGAACCGACAGTTTCTGGATCCAATTTGGAACCGACATCATGTGGAAAGAGTGGAGGTTGTCTTGAAAGAGACTGTGGATGCTAAAGGTTGGTGAGGCGAGTGTGCAGAGCTAGGGTGGATGAGAAGAACTGGCGGCTTCGTTACTAATGTGAAAGTGGCCCTTGAAGTAGTGCTGGGGCAGTAACAAAAAAGAGCAGATGAATGGTATGTTGCTCCCTGGAGATAGAGAGGGACTCTTAGACTATGTTAGGGGCTGACTCACTTCCAGGTAATATTGCTGCTTCCAAGAAAAGATTCCCATTGCAGTTCAGCTGGGAGCAGGGGTGGAATCCCCCACTTTTTTCTGCTGCAGAGTTTGGGGGGGATTGTACCTAGCTTTCTATCCCAAATCTTGGTAAAAAGCACTGGATTTGGAATTGATGCAATCTTCAGCTGCAACATTCCAGCTGTTGTAACAACAACGCTTTTGTATTCCTGTCCTGTTAGCTACCAAGCTCACACTGAGTATACATTTGTGCTGTTCTTTGGAAGATGCGCTTGCATCTTTTGCCTGGATGTTGCTCCTATCAGCTAGTTGGTGTCAGTCCAGGTACCTAGCTCAGCCTGTGCTTGTCTGCCTGTTTCTGTCCCTTCCTCTCTGTATTAAGAAAGAGCATTGCAGAGAGAAAATCCAAGTTGCTAGCATGGGTCTCCTGCTGAAGGACATGGCTGCAATCCCTCCCTGCAGTGCTGCAGCATCCGCTCTGCAGTGCTCAGCATAAAGCACTCCGGGCTGGACTGCCACCCGCAGCACTTACTGGGATGTCAGGTGCCCTCGGTTCTGCAACATCAGGGTTGCTTCTCCACTCGCTTTACCTCCTCTTCTCTCTTTCTCCTCCCTCCCTCTATTCCTTCCTCTAACAGCACAAACTCAATTAATGCAATTTTATCAAACTTGAGTAATCTTTGGTTTTGCAGCCCAGACCTCACCTGGGCCTGTTTGTTGGAGAGGGATGCACTGCAGAGGGATTTAGGGAGAACAGTGTTGTGTGTGCATAGCCCCAGCCCTGTACCCTCCCTGCTCTGAACAACTTTGTGAGTTTTCATTTGATGTCTTTTTACCCCTGTGCAGCTTCAGCTGGCAGCCTGGCTCCCAGCAGTCCTGCAGCATTGATTACATTAACGAATGTGCCTTTGGATTAGAGCAAGGGAGATAAATGTATCAATCAATAGGGAAAGCCTATGGCTGTGATGCAGTCTGCAGTGTGCAGCCTGCTGCTGCTGGACTGCAGAAAGGCATCTGTTTGAGTCACTTTCTTCCTAAGTGCATTGTCCTTCTCCTCCTGTTCCCATCTGCCTGAGAGGTGAGGCAGAGGAGGAGAAGCAAGGATTTGTGCATGGAATTTTGTCTCTGAAGGCTGAGCCAGAGCCTTCTTAGAACATGAGAACAGGGGAAAAGAGACAGTGAAGAGCAGTGCTTATTGCATGGACCTGCTGGAATCCCTGCTCTGACCCTGCTTTCCCGCTACTCTGTCAAAGCTTTTGTGTATAACTGCACGCTGTGTGGAGTCCAAGGCCTGGGTGCTGTGACCTGTGGGACAGGAGTGTCAGGGTGATGCTTACACAGGGCCTTGGCATCGTGCTCTATGGGGGAGGTTTGAGCTGGACATTGCTGCCAGTCACTGACTGCAGCTCCTGAAAGCGTGAGCAGTCCAAGAAAGCAAAGCTGCCTTCTCCTCTGTGAACTCAGCAAGAGCATTACTCCTGCTGGGTTTAGGCTCTGTAAGCGCCCAAAAGGAGGATTATGTCTGGCTCTGTGGAGAACAAGCAGTCCCCTAGAACCTTTTATCTCTATTTTAGTAGCAGAGACATTTTGGAAGCCCCTCTGGAGGGGAAGCAAAGGCTTCGAATCATAGAACGGCTTGGGTTGAAAGGGACCTTTGAAGATCATCTAGTCCAAGCCCCTGCTGTGAGCAGAGATATCTTTCACTAGACCAAGTTGCTCCAAGCCCTGTCCAACCAGACCTTGAACGCATCCAGTGATGAGACATCCACAAGTTCTCTGAGCTTGGTAGCTTCAAGTTAATTACTGGGCCAGGAGAAGAGGGGCTTGGTACAAACCAGCTAGGACTTGTGCTCTTTGTTCTCCTTGGCACACACATTATACATGCAGAGGACAAGCCTGCAAGAAAAGCGCATCAGCTCACCAGCATCTTACCTCCTCTTCCTCCTCAGGCCGCATCAGCTTCTATGAGCAGTATGGAGTCATCCGGGACATGCTGCAGAACCACCTGACCGAAGCCCTGATGTTCCTGACCATGGAGCTCCCAGCCAACGTGAGCAGGGCTGAAGAGGTTCTGCAGTGCAAGCTGCAGGCCTTCCAGTCCTTGTGGGGCCTGCAGAAAAACAGTGCTGTGTTGGGTCAGTATCAGGCTTATGCCAGCCAAGTACAGGAGGAACTGCAGAAGGCACAAGACTACATCAGCACAACACCAACCTTTGCAGGTGAGAGTTTGATCTGGGCCCTGGAGAGGGGAATAGTCTAGGGCTGATGAGAGCAAGAGATGGGAGTCCTTGTGTGCTGATACCCGGTCCATGACTCTGGACTCACCGCTGACACAGGGATGTCTCCAGGCATCCTCCAGCATGGTAACTGGGAGGTGTAACAGGATAATACTGTTGTCATGTTAGTTTACTAACGATCCAGGGAATGAAGCATTGCATAAGAGCTAAGTCCCATTATTCTTGATAAGATCTCTGTGTTATTTTTAGAAGTGGCCTGCAAACTGCTTTGCCTTTTCATAAAGACCGCTTCTTCTCTGCATCTGAGGGGTAAAGCATTGGCAGTTCTCTGTGATTAGTAGACCACGAGGCTATTTCTGGCCACGCTGTGTCTTCTGAACATGAAAGATTTTGTCTGAGTGATACTCGTGCTTAGAAACTGGTTTCATGCAAGATGCAAGGAGGCTTATCAGGCCTGTGGGAAGCACAGCAGGGTAGCTGGAGGGCAGTTAGTGCAGTGATATCATGAAAGGGCTGAACGTGGAGCAAGAAACACAGTGGATGCCAAGATTTCTGGGAGCTAAGGAAGGAGAATGTTAGGTAGGTGATAGAGATCCCCTCAAATCTGCTTGCTGTTGGGGTTTAATTGGGTAGCACTGTCATTTCAGGTGTGCTGGTTCACAGTGGCAGCCTGCGTTGGGAAGGGGTCCCCTTCCTCCTCACTTCTGGGAAAGCTCTGGATGAACGGGTGGGTTATGTCCGTGTTCTCTTCAAGAACCGGGCCTACTGTACTCAGAGCGAGACTCTGCAGGATGCAGGGCACAGCCAGTGTAAAGCCAAGCAGATCATCTTCTACATTGGGCACGGTGCCCTCAACACCCCTGCGGTGCTGGTGAGCAGGAACCTCTTCAGGCCCATCATGCCAGAAGGCAGCTGGAGAGAAGAATTGGGTCAGTCGGACCTGCGCATCTTTGGACAGCCGTTGTCTGATTACTATGTGTATGTCCCTGTGAAAGAGAGAGATGCGTATTCTGTCCTCATCTCCAACATCTACCACGGCAGGAAGGACTTCTTCATTACCACTGAGAACCTGCTGGCCTCCTGGGCATTCTGGACACCGCTGCTGAACAGCATCTCCAACCAGCCCCTGCGCCTCTACCCGGGGGGTGTGGAGAACCAGCACCTCTTAGACTTTGAAATGGTGAGTGGGGAAGTGGCATTCACCGTCGTGGAGCCATTGGAAGTGCTGAACCCCAGCAGGCTGATGCCAAGTGATTTCAGGACCATCCAGTCCAAGTTTCGGCAAAGCCCCCTGGTCTCAGCGTGGTCTGAGGACCTGATTTCCCAGCTGGCTTCTGACATGGAGGAGGCAGCAAGCAGGACTGTGGCACGCTCTGGGCAGTTCCACTTGGCCCTCTCGGGTGGCTCAAGCCCAGTGGTGTTATTCCAGCGGCTGGCCAGACACCATTATGCCTTCCCATGGAAGCACACCCACATCTGGCTGGTGGATGAACGCTGTGTCCCCCTCACTGACACGGAGTCCAACTTCTTCAGCTTGCACAACCACCTCCTCCAGAGCGTCAGGGTGCCCTACTTCAACATCCACCCCATGCCTGTGCACCTGAACCAGCGTCTCTGTGTGGAGGAGGACAGGGGTACGGAGCTATATGCCAAGGAGATCATGGCCCTGGTGGCCAATGCCAGCTTTGACCTGGTGCTGCTGGGAGTGGGCACTGATGGGCACACTGCCTCGCTCTTCCCCCGCTCTGAAGATGGTTTGGAAGGGGCTCAGACTGTGGTGCTGACCGAAAGCCCTGTCAAACCTCACCAGAGGATGAGCCTGAGCCTGCCCCTCATCAACAAGGCCAGGCGGGTGTTTGTGCTGGTTTTGGGGAAGGGGAAGCACGACATCACCACCCTGCTCAGCAGAGTGGGCCACGAGCCCAGGAAATGGCCTGCCTCGGGTGTCAGCCCCAGCTCCGGCCAGCTCGTGTGGTATGTGGATTATGAAGCTCTGCTGGGGTGATGCCTTCACAGTGTCCCTCCTCCCTTGTCTGCCTGGATTTTCCTACACAATGTCCATGTTTTCCTGTTGCCAGCAGCAGCTTCATTACTGAAAGACTCCTCTAACCCGTGGCCTGCAGTGCCTCTGACATCTAAGCCCGGAAAGGAGTTCTGCTCAGTGTTCAGAGCAGAGTAGGAGGCAGGATTCCAGAGCAGCATTTCTGGCTCTGCTAGGGGCTCTGACTGCGGCTTTGGACAGATTACCTCACCTTCAAGTGCCTCAGTTTTCCCTGCCAGGACATTAGCATTATTTAACTACCTCACAGGCACTACAGGAGACTTGTTAAACTAAGTACCTGCCAAACTTTATGGTTATTGTTTTAATTCTCAGGCTAGAAGGCAGTGATGTTTATCCCTTACCCTGGTCAGTCTGGTCAGGACAGTGTCATTGTCTCAGTAAAATGATGGTTCTGTGCCCATGGGTCTATAGTGTCGCGTGTGTGCAGCCCATGGTGAGTGTCAGCCAGACATGGGCTATGGCTGGAAGCAGGGACACCCATCTGCTTTTGTGGTATGGAGCCCCTAAATGGTGGCACTGATTTGTGAGCTCCCTGTGGTCCTGAGTCTTTGCAAATTGCCCAGCAGCAGAGGCTGAGGTTATAAGCAGTAATTTGCTGCTTTCATTAAGTGCAGAGCTGGTACCATGGGGATGGAGAAGGAAGACACATTGCTTTTTATGCTGTTAAAATAATGGGGACAGGGTGAGGAATGTGGCATTCACAGAGCTGTTATTTGGCTGAAGTGCAATAATTGTTGAGGGAAGAGCTTGGTGTTCAGAGTTGTTTGGGCTTAGCTAGCAAAGAAGTGTTTTCTTTAGCTGTCTTTGTCTCATTCTCTGAAATGACCTTTTCCTTGTCCTCAGCATTGAGGCTTGCCATGGCATGGAGTGGCTTATAAAACTATGGGAGGCGGCTTTATAAACTGTCCACATATCTGTCAGTACAGCACACATTAACGTGGTTACAGTGTTTGCAGATGGTGGTGGTGGGGTTTTTTGAGCTCAAAGAGACTGACTTAGAAGGGGAGGGAAGTTTGTGCTTATCTCTTGAGCACACGGAACTAGCAATTGCATCTCTGACAGGACAGCAATAAGTGGTTATAGACATGTGCAGTCCTGTTGCTCACAGGGAGGGTCGGAGACATCAGACCCCATTCTCCCCTCCCTAATTTTCACCTTCCCAGGGTGCTGGCCCTGTTTCCACAGAGAAGTAGCTGCGTGTGTGTGACCCAGGGCCTGAGGGCTGTGCAGAGACCCCAGTGCTGACAGGAGATGGCGCCTGGACCTCGAGAAGCAGCAGTGAGGTGTGCTGCGCTTTCAGCAGGGCTGCTCAGGGGCTGTGCCAGGCTTGGCTGCCCTTGGCAGCCCCGAGTCTCGCAAGGGAATAATAGGAACCTCAGGAGTGGACCTGGGAGTCTGGTGACCCTTGAGGGACCTAAAAGTCTGCAGGGAAATGAAGGAGACTTTGCTTTAGAAAGCCAAGTGATAGATGTTGGCTTCACATCTTTCCCTGTGCAGGGATCTGCTGGATCCTAGTGATGAAGATGCGAATCTGGGTACAAATAGGTGCTATGGACTGACAGCACATGGAGCAAGGTAGGCAGGTCTATACAGCCTGTATTCAGCCAGGTTCACAAGGTGTTGCCTTTCAGTGTAATGCTTGTATTAATGCAGGAATCAGAATTGCCTCTGCTGACTGCACAGGTAAGTGCGCTGCACAAGCTCTAGGGAGCCTGGTACTCGCAGCAGTGCCTCAGCCAGCAGAGCCAGGGAGAACATGTGGCAGACACCCCCCACACACCTTGCAGATGGTCCAGAAAAGCTGCAGTTTACATGTTTTATTTGACTAAGCTGAGTTGCACTGGTGCTCATCGCGTTGCTATAGCATGGGAAGGAAGGGGAGTTGTGGTGGAGTGGCTTTCTCAAGAGCTCAAAGGCAGAAGAGACACAAGTGCCTTCAACTGGTCTGGCTTGACAACTGGCATGGCTGGTTATCCATCTCTTGTGGGTGTTCATGAATAAGTGTTCCTGCCTGTTTCATGGTTACAGGCAGCCTCAGCTACCAGCACAAACACCAAGGGGTGAAAATAAATGCCAGGGGAAGAGAGTAGCCTAAAAAGGCAGGAGGAAGGTGAGCTTCTTGCTGCAGGACTGGCTTGTCAAGTGGATATGCTGACAGTGGAGGCTGGAGTAAGAGCATACACCTAGGAGTTAACTGCAATAACTCTCTTCCTACATAAGTGCTGGCAAACACTGGCTCCAGAATGTAACAGAGTGGCTGAAAGAGCCGTGCAGAGGAAGATGGTTTAGGTCTGGTATGTCCATAAATTCAACCATCATTTTTCATGTTTGAAACAAACCCAGCCATATTAATAACTTCATTCCAGTTCGTTTGGTGTGAAGGAACAAGTTTTAGTACAAAATTGACCTATATGAGAATAAATATTTTGTTTTGAATGGCAGAGTTTATTACTGCTTTGTGGATGACTGTGGCATTGGTGTTTTCCTATTTCTGCACACTCGCTTGGTAATATTTGGCTGGCACCTATTGGAATAAGCACTGATTTTACAGAGGTTTATTTGCACTTTTACGTTAGCATGTGGAGGGTTTTTTTTTTGCTCTCTCCAGCTGAAAACAGGGTTCGTTTGTGAAGTCTCTAATGGAGGACCCCAAAATTCACCCTAGACTTTATTAAAGCCAGTAAAAGCTCACACACGCTTTCCTCTGTGAACACTGTCTGGATTTCTTGGGGGTTTGGGGTTGTTTTGCAACTCTTTTCCTTTACACAGATATTTCCCATTCAACTCTTTAAAACCTCACCTTTGCCAAATGAAACCCAAATCTTTTTGAATACATCAAATCTGTGACTGGCAAGCGAGAGGCTGCTGATGGGAAGAGGGTTAAATGAGCAGTGAATCTGATGAGGAAGAATGGTAGAAATCCACTGGGCCTCAGGCCAAGGAAGCAGTGCTATTTTTGTGTTGGAAAGCTATTAATAGGAGGTGTGCACCTTCTAGAGAGCTTGTGTTAACCTTTCCTTGCAAAAGCATCTCCTTGGGGTAACTTTTTAGAGGCTGCTTCTCTCCTAAGTGAGTATTGCTACCGGTTTTATTGGGTTTTTAAATGAAAGTGCATTCCAAGAATTCAGTGCTGTGATTATTGGTGTGTTTTACAGGAAACTAACACTGGAAGTAATTCGGTTTTCAACTTTTACAAATATTTTTTTATAAAATCTTCTTTTTCCATGAGTAAAAAGTTGTGATTCTTTTTTTGTGATGTGTAATAAATAGAGAATTATATTTATAAAGAAATAAATGGTTTTTAATGCAAGTGCCTTTTCATTTCTCTCAACATCTGGTGGTCACTG
>JAVHNF010004398.1:0-16055 GCA_034783455.1 Micropsitta finschii | reverse complement strand
AAACAAAATAAAACAAAACAAAACCAACCCTAATATAAACAGGAAACTGTTTTTAGATAAAAAATAATCTCCATGAAAATTTTTCTCTTAACACAAATAATAGTCATTTTTTTCTTCAAGCAAGAATAAGTGTGTTTCACTTGTGCTCAAAGAAACCATCAAACAAATGGGCCAACTTCTGGCTGAAATCTGGAAAGACTGTCAAAACTTAAAAAAAACTTGGAAAGAAAAGAAATGAGAGAGAAGAAGAAGAGGGGAAGAGGAAGGAGAAGAGGTGAGGAGAGGTGAGGAGAGGAGAGGAGAGGAGAGGAGAGATGTACTGCCTAGCAGAAGCAGGACATGTACCCCCTGCATTGCATGTGATTTGTGTGTCAGGTCAGCACCCCAGAAGGCTGCTTTGCTGAGATGGGTACTGGGGTGCCAGTTCCTGGGAGCCCTGTCCTTTACATAGCCACAGCTCCTTCGTGCATGGGAGCAGAGCAAGATCAGAGCCTGTGGCCATGCTAAAGCCTCTTTGGAGACTGTACTGGCAAGTCAAGGTGGAATTACAGGGGTCCATGCAAGCTCGTGAATCAATGGCTGGACTGTGGGTTCACCATGCCACTGCACTTCTCAGTGGGATTCCCAGGTTTTCCCTTGGGACAGCCTGAATTCATGTGGTTAGAGAAGCTGAGCTCAGAGTCTGACACTGTGACTCATCCCAGTATCCCTTTACAACTGATATTTTAGGTGCCCATAAAGAAGCAGATAAGTAAGTCTTGAATTAGCAGGGTTTTTATGTTTGGATCTTTTCCACTTATGTTGAGGCACTTGGTATGGGGTGGTCTCAGGGCTTTGGCATCTCTGTTAAGATCAGGTCTCAGTTTTGGAATTTTGATCAAGTAGTTCTAGGGCAAGGCAAACATACAGGGTTAGGTGCTGCAGCTGGGCACAGTTTCCTCGCACAATGCTGTCATTTGGAAAAAGGAGAGCAGACAGAAAACTATGTCTGAAACTGCTCTGAAAATGAACATTTCTGCAAATTCACCTGCAAGCAGCAAACCCCATCAAAGGCTTCACTTGAGGAATAAATATTTTTCCCTTAAGAGACTTTAAGAGAAAGTGCTTCCTTGAAAGAAAAGAAATTCTAGTTATTCAGCTGGGCAGAGCACAATGTACTCAACAAAAATAAGAAAGAAAAGAACGAAAGTGTTAGCAGAGCCTTGATTATTGGTGACAGAGGGGCATTAGCCAAGTTATAATGGATTGTCAAACTAGGTTCGTGTTTGTATAACCTCCCAAGTTCCTTGCACTAAGTAAACATGTAACCATCTGGGATTGGAGAGAGGGGGATAACTTTTTGTTTAAAAAAAAATATGTAAAAATCAGTTAAATTTATGTTTCTGTAACGGAAGAAGTGTTTAAAAGGAAAACATACCTTTCAGAGTGAAGCATTTGTTTTTGTTCTTTACAAGTGCTTGTTTGAGTTCATGTTTGTTAAATGGCTTGTAGTTATTAAATCATGGAGGTTTCCCCTGCTAGCATAAAAATAAGTGTGACTGGAAAATGCATAGCAGGAAAATAAAACTGCTTTTCACCATTTGGACTTCACTTGACTTGGTGAGATATTTGTAAACCCTGATTGACTTAAAAGCACATTTCTCTTGGAAAGAAGTACACTTAGGACAGAAATTTTCTAGGAATACACAAAGACGCTGCAGCAGTAACACCATGGCTTACTGTGTCCACCAAAGGACACAACCATTCCCAACTGCTGATGCTTACTGATGAGGGAAACACAAAACACTTGAGTTTGAAAGCAAGAACAGCTTGGAAAACAAAGATGGATTTTCTATAGCAAATGTAATTTCATTTTCCTGCCTCCTCCTTGTACATATAAATTCAGTCATTTCTTATGGTTAACACCCCTTGGCTTTGATAGGCACAGCATGTGCATCATTAAGATGATGGTGACCTCTTGTCAATGTACTTGTGTGTGAAAATAATTGCGCTGTTTTGTGCCACACTGGGACCTGTGTTGGTCAAAACCCTAGGGGAGTGAATGCATGTACATCAGCCAGCTTGAGGTGTCTTTGGGTCAGGTCCTAATTATGTCTGGCACTAATGAAAAAAGGAATGATACATCTGAGAGGAACTTTTGTGGCTTTGACCTCCACTGCTCCACAAAGGAACATGAAACAGCACAATTATTTTCACATGCAAGGACACTGCAGAGAGTACAGAGGCAAGAGAAGGAGGCAGGCATGAACACCAGGATGAAGATTTGGCTTTAGCCCTTTAGTCTCTTCAAGGCCTTTTGAGAGCCAGGGGTGGCCATGAATGGCTGCAGCATGACTGGCAGAAATGTTCTACTGAAGATGATTATGCTGATGTCTGCAGATAATATCTTCTTGTGACTGCTGGTTTCATGCAGCTAGCCACCAAGAGATTTTCTTGGGTGTCACTATGCTACTGGATCCATGTAATTCTGAATGGAAAATCCCAGTGGTGGCAGAGTCTAAACATTCTGGTTTGCTATTGTGTATGTGGGCAGATTTACTAACTTGCAAAATTCAGTACATAATAATCAGTTTCTGGGTCATTAAAGAGACTTGGCAAACTTTTGCTCTACTTGGTAATGTCTTTTCACTGAATCAAGTCAAACCAGAGAGAAAGCCTTGACTTCGAGTGTTCTGATTTATTTCCTCTGGTGTTGGAAGTTATCTTTGCTTTTGTTACACAGAAGTAAAAGAAGATCCTGGTGGAACACTGCTCTCATAAAGCAAAAGAAGAAACAAAATATGAAAAAGAAACATTGAAAGACACAGTATGTCAGTAATATAATTTTCATTTTAATTAAACTGCTTCATAAGAAATATATCCTATCTAATTTTGATCCACTAGTAAAAATTGTTTATTCAGCAAGGGTTAACTTTCTCTTGTGCACAAGGACCTAATTCTTTTAAATCCCCAGTGAGTTCTGTAGCACACAAATGAAGTGTTATATGGTCTTGCTGGAGCTCTTGGCACTGGGTGAATTTTTCCCATCATAATGTTGACTTCTTAGACACACGCAAAGCCTGTCCACCTCGCTGTGGCTATGCCTGTGTGGCAGAAGGCAGCCTCAGTAAGGACCCTGATGTGGATGGGGCTGCTAAAGTCTCCCTGTAGTGGTTCTCCTAAAAGAGTTTGTGTCTGTAGGGGCTAATCCCACCCACTGGGGAGGATGGTTCATTTTGCTGAGTAGGTGTCCTGACCCAAGGCACTCTGTACTTTTTAAGCTCCATGAGGAGTTTACAGCTCTTGCAGACCTGGGGACACTAAGAAAATGCTTGTGAAATTTAAACAAAAGTGAGCATCTTCACAGGCTCCAGGTGGGGTCTTTGGTGGCTGCATATTGCTTTTGGTAGCCACAAGGATGTTAAGCTGTGGAGTATTTTAAAATTATGATGATCAAAACTGGTCTTGTACTTCTGGTGTATGGATTGTAGAAATCCAGAGGTAATATTGAGCCCAGGCCTGGTCTTTAACATACAGTTGCTGTAACTGAAGATGCAAAGTTCATGTTTACATGGGGGATATTGAGTCTTGCCCCTATATATGACATAATAATAGAAATGTAAGCAATTATGTAAAGATGTGTTTGCAGGTAGGCTTCCTGTTAGGAAAGTAGGTACCATTCATAAACTTCATCCCATTGAGTGAGAAGAGGAGGGACACTTATACTTCATATACAAATGCTGGGCTTGTTTTCATTTACCAGAACTTCTTTGTACTCTTCCTGTGAAGTAAAGCAATTGCCGTATGGGTGGAAATCTAGACTGCACAGCAGAAAAGGCTTTTTTTACAATATCTAATTAGCATATAAGAGACTCGGTGTGGATGAGGGTCAGACATCCTGTTTGCTTTTCCTCAGCTTTTTCTCGTCAGTGCTAAATCAGCTTGTTCTGAAACTTCACCAGTATAAGGACTGGAATTATGATTTGGCTTGAAGTATTCTTTTTTTTGAAGGAAGTGTTAGTGTTTCCAAAACAAAGGGGTTTTGAGAGGATGGTGGAGCAATACACGTGATTGTCTCTATGACATTTTTTATTAATCTGCAACCAGATATTTACAGTGTCTGTGTTTATCAAATATCTATTGGTTGGGAAATTTCTGCCTACGTGGTTGCCATGCAGGCATGACAAGTCTTCAAAGACAATATTAAAAAGAAGTTAACAAGTATCCTGGTTTGTGAAATCACTAGAAATATTTTTTTTTTTAGGTCAAATTTTCAGTTCCTAAAAGCCTACTTAAGAAAATGATTGCTATAAGTTAAATAATTAAGATAAAAAGGATAATTGTTCATGAGAGTTTTAGAGTGGGTCCCATGTTTATTACATAGCTATTTGAATACTCAATAAACTGAAATCAATCTGAAAACCTATCTAGAAGCTTTTTGGGGATTTAATTCTCAGTGGTAACACTATGTGCAGGAAGACTATGGTAAATGAAAGGGAGTAAAACTTACTCATGATTTTGACCAGACAGTCCTGTGTTTACAGCTAAACACGCATCATAACTTTACTGTCATATATTTTGTCTTCAATATTAACTTGAAAGAATATGAATCATGCAGAGGTCAAAGACCAAGGTCATTTTCCTGACACAGAGTATTTTACTGTAGGACTCATGGACTGCTTATCCTCAGCAGTATGACAGTGTTCTCATTGCCCTTAGGCTGTTGTGTTGTGAAAGGCTGCAGTACAACATATGTCTCCTGCTTCCTGATTTCCCCATGGGGCAATCCAAAATAGCTTTTCCAAAAAGTCCCTGAAAATTTAAAATGCTCCCTTTCCATAGTCACAGTACTTGGAGGTCACTGGTCATCTGTCTCCTTGGTAAACCACTATCCCTCCTCCATTATTGATAAATTGTCAGTGTTTAGCATAAAAATACTTTGTTATCTGGATTTTAGACTTCAGTAATTAGGCTGTGGGAAAGGAGTGTCTCTGGAGACAGCAAAAAATATGGAATAGAAAATACTTTGACTTCTGACATTATTCATATTACATGGCAATGTTCACATTTTTCAACTGTTTGCTGTACAGTGAAAATGAAGTCTCTGTTAAGTGGGCAAATGCTCTTGAGTTATGTAAAGTCAAAACCTGTTAGAAACAAAACTGGTAGCAAGCAGTCTGACAGTAAATTATACTGTTGATGGATGAGGAGGATGTATCTAGTTTTCTGTCTCTGAAAGCTAAGCAATGCAAAGAGATATCCATATAACTGCTTTCTCTGGAAATTATCAGTATTTCACAAAAATATACTATTTTAGCCACTAAAGACTTGCCTAACCATAGGGTTACCATAGAATTATTCCTATTTTCATTTCAAGTTGTACCTTTTTCTGAAACAGATTTATATGTAGATGCATTTTATTGATTAGAGGTACTTACATCCAGATCCATCATTTTGGTGCTCTGCATCTCTACACCTGACTTGTAAGCTCCTAGCACTGGGAACAAAAAAAAGAAGTTGTCTTGGAGACCTAAGTTCCTTTTCCAGTGAATAAGTAGAAATCAGTGTATAAGAACGGGATAAATTATTGCAAAATCTTGTCCATAAATGCCAGTAATGAAAATTGCAAAGAACTATAAATACAAAATATGTAGTAGATGGAAAACAGAGATACTCCATAGGCATATCCAGAAGGCTTAGATTTTGGAACAGACTTTGTTGGGAAGTAGCCAAATTGCTGTCACTGAGGTCTTTCAAGAAGAGATTAGACAGAATCTAGGAAGGGCAGTCTGAGTGATCAGAGAGCAAGGCAGCACATACTTGATGGGATAAAATCACAGAAATATTGTGCTGAAGAGGATTTCAGAAAATTAACTACTTTTGTCCTGCTATGGACATATTGACAGTTACAATAATGATTGAATCTAGTTATTTTTTGAACACATTGATATTAGAAATGCATGATCAGTTCAAAATAATTGTGATGTATATGAAGCCAGACTTTGGTATTAGGTTTAATTTTGAACTAAAAGACTAATACACTGTGTGGATGTATCTCCTAGGGTTGGTAGACCCTTTGCTGTACCATGCAGTGTGACTTTTGGTGTTTCTAGATCAAGGAGAATATTGACTTGCTGACCTATTATGTAAACAACAAATACTAACATGCACTAAAAAATTTACCAAACTTAGGTCTACAAAAATATAATTGTCCTCAGCCAGTTGCTTATGGACAAGATGCCACGTTGCATCACTTTTGAAATTGGTGTATTTATTTTTTGGCTGTATGCTTTAGATGAGTTCCACATGTACTCCAGATTTAACAAATTCACCATTGGTATCTTATTATCACTTGAAATTACTTCAGAGTTAGGTCAGATCCAGGGTTCTCATTTGTTTTTCATAGCACGTATCACATTTTAATACAGTGTCTTGTGTATATCCCCCCTTCCCATTTTGCAGTTGTGAAACACCCTTGTGGTGTGGATACTTATTACATACATGGAAAAGTAAAGTTAGGAAACTATGTCATGCAATTTTAGCTTCATAACAGTATAATAGCTGGGACTAAGGAGAGCCAGCTCTTCACGACTAGCCAGTTCTCCACTGTGGCCCGTTTTTAAGAACATCTGACAGCATCGTTTTATAATATTTCACTTCTAAGTTGTCTGTCTTCATTATTTGTTGTTTCGAGGGATTCTGCCTTCCTTGAGTGCTATCTCCCCCTCCATCTCTCTTTTCCCTCTGCTGACAAGCTGGAAAGCAGTGTGAGAGGTAGCCTCTTCCAAGTCACAAGTTACTGGTAGTGTGTGAGTCCAGGAGCAAGAAAAGAGGGTCCGCAGGCTAGCACAGGCTTTTCTGAGATGGAAATTGAAAGTCTTAGTCAAGTATTCTCCACAAAGTCCGCTTTTTGACAGAGTATTTCACTTTCAGCTGAACATCTACCTCCAAGAAAACTCTCTGGAAATTACCAGTATTTAAAAAAAAACCCAAAACTCCAAAGGACTGACAGAAAAAAAAAAAAAAGAAAAAAGTTCTGCTTTGGATATGCTCTTCTGTTGCATGATGGCTGCTGTAGTTAGGTTGCCTCCTGACCCCATTGATGTCTCTAGCTGACAGCTGGGACTGTATTGTGGACCTGCCTATACACCCCAAGAGAGGCGTTGGTGAGGGGAGATGAGGTGCACCACAGGAGGAGAAGACTTCAGGGCATCCTTCCTCAGGGATGCCACGGGTTGGCCACAGCTGTGCCGTGAAGCCCTGGGGGATTTCCAGAGGTGAGTGGGTACCTCTCTCTTCCATATAGTTTACTCCAGTGGGTTTCTCTCTCTTTCAAAGATGCTAGCGAAATTGGAGACTCCTCCATGACCACTTGGAGACATTGTTTTTTGGCTCTGCTTGATAACATGCTAGCCAGGCCTGATATATTTTAATAAGCCAATTTAGCCCATGGGTTTTGTATACTCATTTATTTCTTCTCTCTCTTTTTCTAAATGAAGATGTGCCGCCTGCTCATTGTTTGCAGTCAGAAAGGCTCTTTGAGGACAGATCAAGGTATTAAACTGACCAAGTTTATTTTGTTTGGTCATTAGGATTGTATGGATCATGACACAAAGGTGTACATCACTAATCCAAAAAGAGTGCTCTGTTGCAATGATTGCAACAACAGGAATTGAGTAAGCTCTGCCAGATGTATTAGTGCATTCATATTTGTACAGTCTTATTTACAACAAGACACTGTCACAGATAGATTACAGGCCAGGTGGATGGCCGGTCTGGCCCCAGAGGGCATTTCGCATCTCCATATGCTGTTAAAGCCCTGAGAAACCCAGGAGCACTCTTGCATGCCTTGTGTCAAGGGCATCCTTATGCGAAGGTCTGCTGCCAGATCTGCTTCAGTGTGCTTCAGTGTGGTACTTGAGAACACCATCATGCTGTTGCCAGATTTGGCAGCTTTCATGGGAATATAGTTCACAGACATACCGTTTAGTTTAAATATAAAACATTATGGATGCTGGCTAAAAATATACATTTTTAACCAATGTATTATAGAGATCGTTGTGGGGATTTCTGGCTCTCAGTCTTTCATGAAATCCTCAAGGAAGATAAAAGGAAAGGTTTTCTCAGAGGAGTGATATGAGTAAAAGGCATCCTGCATTTCAGCTATTCTTTAGTGGAATTTAATGTATGGATATTAAGAGAGGAGATGGCATCATGGGGTATCTTAGAAGGCCAAACCCCAGCGAAAATCTCTTTCAGTACTAACATGGACACATGAATCTGGTCTCTCAATGGTTACTTACCAGTTTAGAAATAAGCATAGAAATTGTTTCCAGGTTCAAATTAGACAAAACAATGTACACTCTGTGACACACTGAACCTCAATTTTATGGCAAGAACCTCCAGTTTCTTTGGCAGTTCAAAGCAGAGCTCTGCAGTGCACTGAAAACTTTGTGGCAGCTTCATAAGCATTCCCAAACTCTGGAATATACCGAGCAGTGAGCTATTTGATTACACATATTAAGTGTATTGAAATTGTTTCTTGTGCACTGCTTAAATGAGGGTTGATGTGGGGTTTTGGCATGGTGAAGATGGAAGGAGCTTGAGACAGAGAAGGGAGGATCTTCCTTATATGTTCAAGCCAGAAGGACTTGGAAGAGGCTTTTGCGAATTTAATGATTAGCTGCCTATGGCTTTCCCTGGGAGAAACATAAAATAATCATTAAACTTTCCCTACTTTTCCTATATCTGCTGTGTGCACTTGTTTTGTCTGCTGGGTGATGGAGGAACTTATATTGGCTGTAGGAAGCATGGCAGGAGAGGGAGTGCTCTGCAGAAACCTTGGGTCGGCCCAGGTGCATCCATTCTAGTCAGATGGAGCATTTCTGGGGACACTGCAGCATGTAAGGTAAGACAGTCACCAAAACAGTTTCTGGTCAGTCTTTACTGACATAGAGACTCAAAATGACAAATATATTGGAGTCTGAAATCAATATCGGAATGTTTTTCCTTTCTCTTTTGGACCAGATGTGGGGTTTGGATGATTACTGCTACATCAGGCAGTGCAATTCTAGAGCAAAGCAGCTTCACATTTGTGTAAACATTAGGACCTTCCTGTCACATAACACAATGCCATAAATAGTTTAGTTGAACCCTTTAGAGGCACATTTTGACATCTGTCACTGGAGACAAGACTATTTCCAATATTAATATACTCCTTCATCCTGGTTAAAAATGAGGTAAAAAAAAAATCCCCTTTTCCCCCCAGTCAAATAAGTGAGGAATGAAGACAAAGGTAGTCCAAGTATTACCTCAAACTAAAGAATACTTTGCTTTGTTTTATAATAAGGCTATATTTTGTAAGGTAGACAGTGGGGAAGAAGGTAGTAAGGAGTAACCGTAGAAGTGCAAATCAATGTGTTTGCAATGGAAGAGTGGCTGGATAATGTCCATCTCATAACAGTCCAAGATCTGGCAGAGGAAATTAAAAGTCTGATAGGAAGGACTTTTAATAATCTATAAACTCAAAGGTAGCACTTTACCATTCTGGGATAATGCCTATAACACCATCTGTAGAAGGAATGGAAAAAATATCTGGACAGGTCATTAGTGTCACCTTAGTAGCATGCAAGGATTTGAAATCGTAGAGAACAGAGATAGAAAGGCAAGTAGAAAATGGAAAAAATAAAAGCAACAGGAGTTTTTCAAAGTTGAATTGTACCAGATTAGCTGATATGTCTCTATGACAAGATAATTCCTCTTCAAAGGAAGTGAAATGTAGAGATTTAATCTAGCAGGGCTTCAGTGCACTGAGCTGTGTGAGAGACTGAAATTACCTGAGGGAGATGAGAATTTGTAGGCAGACTGTCAAGTGCAAAAGAAAAGGTTAAAGAAGAGGCCACAAAGCTGCTTCCTGAAAGGTTGAGCTGGAGGAAGAAAGCCATGGCATTCTTCCTGCACCATCTGGGAAGTGTTCCAGCTTAATCTTACCATTTGATAACTTTGTCACCAGAAGTAACAGCACAATGAAAGCATAGGAAACATTGTCTGCTAAGGGAAGGATTGAAATACCATCCTGGGGAAAAAGGGTGGACCTTCTGGATGGTGGGGCAGAGATGGGACAAAATATAGCAATACAAAAGGCAAGGTGAAGAAATTAAGACACTGGTATAAATTTCTTTGATAAGCCATCCTAATGTAACTTCCTAGGCTGATTAAAGGTTGCTTATGTTATTAAATAGTCTTTAATTAGGTGATCCCAAGCTATTTTTTTTCCATAGCATGTCAACCAAGTTTCATATAAAGACTCTACGCTGGCTAGAGCTACTTTAGAGGTGCATCAAGCAATTTGTTCTGCGGGATACCTGCTTTTCCTATTGCAGAAGTCAAAAGTATTGTCTGGATGAAGGGCAATGCAGAAAGAGAATGGTTAATGCATATGAAGACTCTTGAATATCTTCCTCAGAAGCAAGAATTTGTTTGCCTGTAAACTGCTTGACCCAAACTTTTCAATTTCAGAAAACAAAAAAAAATATTATGAGGATTTAAAAAATATATTTATGAAATTTTGGAAAAAAATGAAATCAGTATTTGGGAATGTTTTGGCAAGAAAGCCTTGGCTGTTCTATTGCTTGCTAAAAAGATTGTTTTAAAAAAAATAAAATTTCCAGATGTTTGGAGGGAAGCTTCATAAAAAATGGTAAAAATATTTAAATATAAAAAATACAGTAATCTACATGCATGCATGCTGGATCTATATTACATATTTATTACTTTTAAAATCTATAAAGTACAGTGATAAAATCTTACATGTTTTCAACTCTGTAGTTACAGCTTTTGTACAGGAGGTTTTTAGAAGGTACTTGTTTATAAATTGTTGCTCAGGAAGTATTTTCAGATCAGCTTCTTTCTCCATTGTTCTGCTTTAGATTATCGAGACCTACTTTGCAGTGACTACCACAAGTCAGTATTAGGCTGGGGAATGTGTTTCCAGAAATGGTGTGGTTTGGTGTGACTTGAGGAGCTGGGGGCGGGGGGTGTAGGTTTGTGTGCTCTTGTGTTCAGAACATAGCAACAGGGAGAAATGAGATGTAGGACTTGTTTTTTTTCTGTAATCACTGGTGACTCACTTAGTGAAAGTTTTTAACTTGGGTCACTCTAATTAAACTCATGATTTCAAATTAATGCATCAGCCTATATGCGGCATACATTTCCAAGGCCCCAGTCAGCCAGTTTATAGTGGCTTTGGGAATAGACACATAAGTTTCAGAAATCAGATTTAGGTGCTGAATGTCAGGCATCTGACTTTGAAGAGAAAAATATCACTTTTAATATTTTGCTTTAGTTTTTTGTTAACGTGAGATCGCAAGTTGCAAACCAAGATTATCTTGAAGTTTTCCTTTGCCTTTTTCAAGGAAAAATTCTTGCTGGCTTCTAATCAGTGGAGCTTTGGACAGAGCAAGGGCTGAGAATAGAATGATTAAGCCTTGGTTGAAACCTCTGTTGCTTCTTCATGACTTCCAGAACTCTGTTCTAAGTTGCTCAGATGCACCTCCAGCGCCAGTAATTTATCATCTGTTGACAGAGAGAGAGTAAAAAGCCTTTAGCTTTATAGAAGCTTTTCCCCCTTGAAATTCTGTTGCTGGTTGACTCTTTTGGAGAGATGATGTTGAAACGGAGAATAAATTCAGTTTCAACATTTTCATAGTCTTCACAGTCACTGCCAGGAAAGTGCTCAACTCTTATGCAATAATCGCCTGGACTCTTTTCAGTGTTTGCTGTGGTCGTCACGGCACTGTAACGATCTGAGCTCCATATATCCCTGGTGCTGGATGCAATCTGCTCAGATAGTCTTCTCCCCATAGGGCTGAAACTTCAGAAGTAGTCTCTGAATTGTATTCTCAGAATCCACCCTGCATGACAAATTGACCAGATGGATGGGGTGGCTATATATGCATACATCATACATACAGCAGCATACCTACCCCTTAACTGCCCAGCCCGGGTACTGGATGTGATTGAAAAGGTGAATTTTATAATTCACCTTTTAACCTTTCAGCCTCTGTTTTTGAAGGAAGGCTGCCTTGTAATCTTTCCCAAAAAGCTGCAGTGATTTTTCTCCTTTCCCCCCCCAATCCTGTATCAGTTAGTTGTGTTACTGACTTTTCATTCCAGAAGGAGGTGGTGTTGTCTAATGGCTGGAATATTATAACCTTGTCAGCTTGTTTACGACCCCTCTCTGCTACTGCCCATTTGACCTACAGCATGGGGGCTAAGCTATTTCTGTATCATTTTTACTGTCTGTGAAAGAAGGTTAAAACCACCAACCTCATGGGATGTTGTAAAGCTTTAATGGTTCAAAAGTACTTTGAAATGATCAGGCAAATGATGGCAAATAAATGCCCAGACAGTTATTAGAGTTTGCTAAATCTCTTCTGACTTGATTTGTCCTTTCTACATTTAGGTTTGGGTTTCTTTTTTTTTTTTTTTTTTTTTTTGTTTGTTTGTTTGTTTGTTTTGGTTTTTTTGGGTTTTGTTTTTTTTTTAGTAGCTAAAGTGTGGTAGTGTGGAGAAACAGGAAGAGTTCATGCAAGCACAAAAATCCCTGAAGATGGAAAGAAATAGTACTTATATGACACAGGAAGAGAATGATTCAGTAATTACTTCTTGGAAAGGAGCATTCGATAGGGAAAGTGGTTAAATTTAAAGGGCAGTCTCCGTTACAAAATAATTTCTGAATAACTCAATGTATTACCAATTTTTCTGCTATTTCAGCCCTATGAGGCAAAACGATCCCAGTTACTCAGGCAGCAGATTCTTCTTGTAATAAATCCAAGCAATGAAAAGCAAAATCACTTCTCCCTCTTTTAAGGTGTACTTCCATCGCTCTTGCCTCTCTCTCTGACCTCAGGGTTGCTGCATGGAGATTATAATGAGAATAAGGATGAAACTTGATCCACCTTTTGTCTTCAAACTTGTAGAATTGTGTTACCCAAAGGAATCAGTACTTTGTGATTTATGACTCCTCTACTTTGTTATAAAGAAATGTTAAACATCTTTCCTTAATATGTTAGGTATCACGTTATCCAAGTTTGGCTGCTGATTGCAACATGCTCACCCTTTATTCCCTAGAAGAGCAATACCCTTCTGTAACTTCCTACATTGCTATCAGCTTTGCCAGGCTACGCCTTATTTGTATAATTGCAAGTTTTTCCAGTTGTTTGGGTAATTGTACCACCTGAGGGATATTACCCTGCATTGTAGCATGCAGATTCTTTTGAATCATTTCCTATGTTAATAAAATCTTTCATTTTTGTGTTTAAGAAAGGCCCCTGTGCATGGTATGTGCTTCTCTTCTCAGAGGGGTCCCACACAGCCCTTGACTGCACTTCCATTAGCACCAAGGAAAATTCCTCTTCTGCTTGAAAGGGAGTAAGTGATAAAGTGCTAAAGTGCTGTTGGGGTGTGGGTGATAGCATCAAGCTGCACAGAATATTTAACAGATAATACTGAAACATGAGGCAAACTTACAAAAAAAAAAAAAAAAAGGAAAGAGAAAAAAGAAAGAGAAAGACAACCCAAAATAATTAAAACTGAAACTTTCTTTGAGCCAGTGACAGGACACCAAAGCCAGGAATCAAACAGGTCTGTGCTCTGTTCTGCCTTTTGCCTGGAAATTATGTTCCACCGCAACTCAACAATTTAGCCAAGAAGCAAGCCAACATATTTCTTAAGAGACAGGGAGTGAAGCTGTAAGTACTGCATCTGATTGACTGCAGGGATGATGAGTTACTTGGTTGCCTCAAGGTGCAAAGTTTTTAAGCATTATCTTTACTTTGTCAGCTTTAATTTATAATGCAAAACTGACTGGTAAAAAGAGGATTTGCTGCTCCATCATGTCGCTTCCTTTCCATTTCTTCTCAATTTACACTGCATTTGATTACTAGAGCAAAAATTATTATTTTCAGCAGCTTAGAGTGTAAACAAAAATTCAACAGGACAGTACTATACTACTGAATCACAACTTTGCTCTTCCAGGGTGGTTCATTTGAGTTTTATAATGAGAAAGGGAGAAATAACCCTAAGGAGAATGGAAGTGGTAAGCCTCTCCTTGCTCCTTCATCTCATGGAAACATGCTTCTGAGCGCATGGTACGTGTCGCTTTCTGCAGGTAGGTAAAAAGTCATCTAACTAGTGAGATGAGCTAAAGCCTGGTCTGAGAGCGTATGGGCTCTGTGCAGCTTCTCAGCCTGAGCAATGGAGGGAATGATGTGAGCTTGAGCCTTCACAGAGGATTTCTGCAGATTCCTCCTCAAATGCAAATCCTACCAGTCAGAAACTGGAGGTTTAAAAAGTCTGCTTTATTTTGCTTACCCTGAATAAAGGGCCTGTTGCTTTTCTAGAGCACGATGTCTTGTCATCCCAGCATAGTAAAACATGAAGATACTTTTCTCTAGGGGATGTAAAAAACTGCACTGACCCAAAACCCCTGAAGGTAATAAGTCCTGTGAAAATTAAAACATGAAAACAACAGAGTATTGCAAATCTCCTTTTTTTTTAATTGAGGAAAACTCTTTAGGAGGCAGAAGGTGCTGCAGTAGTACTGGAGGATTAGATTTCAAAAATAGAAGATTTTTATGAATTTACAGTAACTTTCAGCATGTGCTTTTGTGCCATTGGAACAGCCATTGATATATGTGTTCTGTTGAGCAGGGATAGGATTATACACATTCTTTAAATTAAGCACATCCTTAACTACTTAGTTAAATTAGGGACTTAGTGGGCTGGATGCAATGAGAAGTACCTCAGATCCAAGGGTGTGCAAACAAGCTGGAGAATTCTAATAAGAAACCTCAATTTAGATTGCAACAGATTAAAATTCCTCTGAAAAAAAGATATGCAAAGAACAAGTTAAAAAGCCAGTGTGGCTTCACAAGGGACTACTCAAAAATATCTGAGATTAACAAATGAACTCTGGAAATGGAAAACAGAGGTAGCAGCTACACAAGAACATTCTCTAAGTTACTGCTAGCAGGAAAAAATGAGATTTAAAATCCATAATGAGCTAGATCTAGGCAAGGCAAAACAAATCAAGGATGGGGAGGGACATTTACAAGTATTTTTAGTGGAATCATAGGCTTATATGAAATAGCCTGATAATCACTGAGAGCAGAGTAAGCTAACACACACACACACCCCTCCACCACCACATTGCAGATACTCAAGTTCCTTTACAGACTATGTTAGCAGGCACATAGGGGTTTCAGATCATAATTGTATCTGATAAAGTATCTACTGATTAAAGTAGAAGAAATATGTCTCAATGCTAAGAGTCCTTAAAAATCAGCAGATAGAAGTGTGTGCATCTGGCAGTGTCGAGTGTACTTGTCCAGAAATATCTTCTCCTGAACTTCCCCCTTCCAGCTATGCCCCTCTGCTTTGAAGCTTGTTGTATTCTACCTTCTAAGCACACGAGCCCAGCAAGAAGCACCAGAAGGGCAGAGGCGACCAGGCTCTGGGAGACCAGTGACTGCATGTTGCTTGCCAGCTATGCCCAGCACAAGCAAGCGTCACTGGGCAAGAACAAGGTGAGCCTGGGGCAGGGCATCCCTCAGCATCTGCAGTCTGTACCTTTCCAGAGGTTTCAGAAGTTTTCCAGGCATTTTTTGAGTAATTAATCCTGAGGCAGATTTGAAAGATGAGAAATTTCAGCCCAGGCAGTTGTAAGCATCTAAAGGCAAGGAATACAAAGAAGAATCAAATGAAGTCAGTCATGGGGCAGTGCCACCAGGCCTACCTATAACTTTGTGTTGGTGAGGCTGTAACTGCTTGCTGAGAGACATTATCAGCAAAGAAGCTGTCTTAAAGAATTGTTCCGTAGCAAAACATAGAAATTGGTAGAAAGATTGTTGGATTCAAGTAGTACATAATAAAAAAAGGGGTTGAGTGGTATCAATTGGACAGGTGTACATACTAGTTTTATGTTTATTTAAAGAAACAAACAATAACATCACTAATGCTTTACACTGGCACCTGATCTGTAGCAACACCAGGAAATTTCTAAACCAATGAGTAAA
>JAVHNF010004390.1:15353-25878 GCA_034783455.1 Micropsitta finschii | reverse complement strand
TGCAGGGGGGTTGGACCAGATGATCTTTTGAGGTCCCTTCCAACCCTTGGGATTCTGTGATTCTGTGATTCTGTGATACGTTAGGTGTTCAAGCCTCTGGAAAATTACACGTAGCTACTGAGTTTATTTGTGATGTCTAGAAGGGAAGCACAAGGAAGTGAGATGGAAGGGAGGAGTTCACATAGTGAGGTGAGAGCACCGTGAATCTTAGAAAGGTTTCTTATATGTTAATAAGTTTTGCTGAACCCAATTACTCCTGTCACACACCAGGAATATCGGACAGCAATGCAAGGGCATACTGGGCGTACAGGAATTGCACATTAAGGACGGCACTTCTTCCTATGTGCACCCAGATGTGACCATAACCCTGAGGCTGCTTTCAGCCCCAGCCTCTTCACAGTGCAAGAGCTGATGGCCAGGAGCCTCAAGTAAGGGAATGCACTTACACCTCAAAGCTGAACCTGTCATCTGTTCCCCTTTCACCTGGTGCCACAAGCCCAAAACCCCTCTTGCTCATCACACAGGCAGGCCCTCAGACATCAAGGACAATGCCAGGGGTCACTACAGGGCCTGGTCCTACAACACTTTCCCTTGGGACCAGCCTTGTAAATTTTCTTATCAATACTTTTATTCCCAGAGGCTAAACTTCCATCATTTGCCTTGGACTGAATAGCAAAACTGTAGTATACCATAAAATACGTGTTTCATTCTTCAGCAGATGCAGATAATGGCAAAGATTTCTCAGATTGGGCTGGAGAAATTCTTTGATACTTTAAAATAATTAAAATGAGCTGACAAGCAAATGTCAAAATGGAAGAAATTTAGCAGAAAATGGAGCAAAAATGGCCATATCTTCCTATTATCACTTGCTGTACATCTCAAAAGACAGCTGATTCCCAGCTCTGTATGGGTTCCAGCATTCAGTGATTTATTGGGTAATTCAGCATTTGCCAGTATGTCTTGTGCTAATTAAATGCATCGCACTCTATTCAGAAATGTCACAATTGATTTGTCTTCTGCAAGCACTGACTTTATTTCAATCTTCTAAAAAAGATTTTATGAGCCTCAGATAACTTATCCTGGCACATTCATCTCCCAGGGCAGCTTCTGCATCTGAAGGCAGTATGGGAAGAAACCAACAATGAACATCCAATACAAATGTCTTCTTTGGACAGCTTATTTATCTGATATGTGCTGTATATCCAGGAGTGGGTAGCCTATGTGGCGAAATTACAAGCTGTTCCATTAATGTATAAAAATGCTCCAACATGACAGAATTTAATATACAGTATTGGCAGATTTTATTGGTTGATAGAGCCAAAGAGTTATGAGGATTGAGAACGCTGTAATCTGTAACAAGGTGTTTATTTACAAGTGGTTTTGTGACTGAATTTGGCTATTAACTAAATTGCATCAAGAGGAAATGAGCATAAAATAGCTCACTCAAAATATAAGATGCCAAAGCATGCTTAGTGTAATATTCAGAGGCTGAGGACTATTCTGTCATTTTAATAAAGTGTTTTACCCCACACATTATGCATAACTGAATGCTGAGGGAAAATTGCAGCATTTTTCTACTCAGTCTTGGAGAATACAGCTACAGTGTACAGTAGAAAACTGCTTTGTTCTGAGAAAGTACAATTCCTGTCGCACAATTGTGGTTGAAGCTGAATCAGAATTGAAAATCTGTGATGCAAGATAAAGAAAGAGTGCTTTTCATGTGACACAGGAAGAAAATAACTACCTGTTTTAAGGCAGGGAGTGATTGTTCAGAGGGCCAACGGGAAGGTCAACACCAAAATTGTTTTGAGCATTTTAGTAGAAAGCAATGATTTTCTATTACCATCACTTCCATCTCAGACCCTTTACTGCTTAAAGGCTTCTGCAACGGGAATTGTTGCAGAGAGGAAACTTGATGCCTTGGTGAGAAACTTTCTGGAATAGGCTCGAATCAGTTAAGCACAGTTTGAATTTGTCATTTGTCACATTACCAACTGAGTGTTGTATTTGCAGCAGTTTGGTGTGTATAGCAGAGGGAGGACCCTGTGTCTATTTTTGCTGCACAGGCTTCTGCTGCTGAGCCCCAACCAAGGATGCCTACTATGGTAGGCTGTCTGCAGCAACGATGACATTTAACTGGAAGACAGTGATTCACACAGTTTACTCCCTGGTGTCAGACAGTGGCTGTTTATACGCTTTCTGAAGAAAAGCCATTGCGTTGGCCATTAACTTGGTCATTTAGCTGTGGCTGTTCATCTTGCCAAAACATGTATGGGTGTTGAGTAGAACTGGATTGTCGATTCAGGGTTCCTGTTCATTTTTAAGTCTTTGTTGTCTCCTTTCTGCTGGCTTGTATGGCAAAGTCAGGAAATACAGTGTATGAACTAGAATAGGAAGGAAAGTCTTTGGATCTTTAATCTGCAACTCCAGACAGTTGTACTATACACTTCTCATGAAGTAATCACGCTCAGGCTACTGAATCTACCTCTTGTGTTCAGGCTGATCCAGAATCTCACCAACAATTAGAATTTTTTTTCCTGCTAACTTCTATATTAAAATATGTATTTATTTGTCCTATGTTTATTTGATTCTTTTGCTTAAATAGCTCTTCTATATTCTGACTACATATGTCCTTTATGCATTTATAGAGCACAATCACGCGCTCTCACAGTTTCCACCCAGCCAGTCTGCTAAGATGTACCAACCAAATGTTTTAATCTTCATTCCTCTGGTCATCCTGCACCAATTCTAATTTTAATTAATCTTTCTAGCAGACAGATATCCTGAGCTATTTCCAATAATCTATATTGTACAATGACTTTTATACTTTCCTCCTTTTTTTTTTTGTGAAAATGCTTCATATGCTACATTAGTACAAAATCTGAGGCTTTCATAACTATGGTAATAGTAATATAAGTAATTACTGCTTACAGCCACTCTCTCATTGAGTAACACACCCTGGTTTTCTTCTTTTTCATTTCAAATCAATGAATTTCCACTTTACCTAAAAAGATCATGCTACTACTCCTAAGTGTAATTACATTTCATAGAATTTTCTACTACGTAATCCATTTTAGTCCTCTAGTTGCTCAGTTCAAATCAGTATCCTGATTTGTTGTTCTACACTATTTTCTGGTACAACAATGGTCCCACTTTTTAGGATGATGTTGAGAAAAGCTACAAGCTAGGAATATTGCCTACTTACTAACATTAAGCCATTTGTTAGTAGAGAAAGCAAGTTCTACCAAGAGATTCCTTTTTCTATATTCAAAACGTATTTCATATGAAAAACACAAATATGCTGTTTACATGAAAGAGGGAAAAATTACATACCAGAAGACATCTTAGTTGCAACCATATTTTAGTATTGCTTAATTTTTCCATGTCACTGATAAAGAAGGGTGCCATGCAACTGTCCATTTCCTACTGAAAGAAGCATTTACTTCCATAATAAAGGGTTAACATTTGTCTCCAGAAATATTTTGGGATATCATTACTGCAAAAGGCTGAGATTGCTCAAGGAAAGGACATATTTTCAAAATCACAGTTTTTCATAACTGACTGTTGGGAAGGAAGAATCAGTAGTTTGGCAAAGCCTTAAAAGCTGGTATTTTAGCAATCCAAGATGAAGGAACAAATCTGGTTAATAAAAAGAATCACATCACATATGGAAATTCAGCTGATTAGTAGAGTCATGGAACATGCTTCTGTGTCATCAGGAGAACTGTCTATCAGTTATGGGGTTATGTTGATCCAGAAAGTTCAAGTCTAACACAATATCTGATGTTCTGGCAAGTTTTTGCTTTCAGTTGCTATTGCCAAGCCACTCTTTCAAGTGACCAGCTTTAGGTCACACAGAAAATCAATGTTGTGGGTTAACCTCCAGAGCATTCATCCAGAGCACTCAGTGCTCTTTTGCCAACCCAAGAAATCATAGACTCTTCCTTACACTTCTGTATCTTTCCACGCAATGTTTTACCACCAGGGATCACATTTTCAGAAGGGGCTTCCCAATTTGTAAACTGAGTTTAACATCCTACCCATTGTGTTTTATATGTCTTCTCCTTTCCCAAACTGGGTAATGGCAGAGATGTGGTTGAGTGAGATGTCTGAGGATTGATACCCCTCACCTACTTTATATGCTGTAGTGAAGGTCATGTTTAAATGTGACCTTCTGCATGTTGAGCTGGAGACACTGACAAAGTGTCACTTCTTGGTCTATCCATGGCACATGCTCTTCCAGCAGAGAGGCTACTGGCATCTCAGCCAGTCTCTGAAGAAAGAACATTCTCATGAACCCTTCTGTATGAGAGTTCTCTCATTTCTTTTAAATTTACCTTCTTTCTTGTGCCTATTACACTGCACATGGGTTAAAAAATGGGGCTTAGTCCAATTAAATGTTCTAATCAGAAGTTAAGAGTAAAAATGTGCAGTTAATGCCTGGAAGATAGAAGCAATGGATCTTGATTTCCCTGAGCACCTTCTAATGGGACAGTTGCTAATGCAGCTGCTTTTTCTTCTACGAATGCAAAGCTGATGCACTTCTTTACAAATATTTCCCATTCTCTTTCCTGCCAATTCATTCCCATTGGTGTCATTGGCAAAACTCTCATTGATTGCACAGGCATCATGATCGATGTCTCCGATACCTGGATGTTTGTCTGTCTTTTTAGGAGATATTTGACTGAGTTTCTTCTTACTAGCACACTTGTTCTGCCTACTTGAAGGGCTTCCCTTCATGACACTGCCACAAATGAGGATGGTCATTTAACAGAAGTGAGCAAAACCTTGCCTCTGAGCCTTTGTAGGTGGAAAGTCTAGGGAAATAGATAGCTAGACAGGTGATAGTGTGCATATCAAGAGATATTTGGATTAAAAACTATGTAGAAAGATCTCAGTAGAGAGGGAAACATAACTGATGACTTGCAAGGCACATGCATCAAAGAAAATCTTTTTCTTAAATCCCTAGGCTACACATGTGCCACAAAGAAGCTGTATGTTAGAGCACTCCATAGGTTCACATACAGAGCCCTGCTAGCTCAAGTCCTGGGAGAAGTCCTTCCCGGCTATGGGATTGCTCTCCTCTGGCTTGGAGGGGCCATAACATGCTATTGTAGGCAGTACAGATATGTTTCTCTTCCTTTTCCATACCATTTATCCTTCTCAGCCAGGAAACAAATGAACAACCCTTTCTGCATTTCTGCACCTTCTTTTTGTATTCCTTCTCTCTTTGTCATGTCCCAGTAGCTCCAGTCCCGAGTGCAGGTCCCCAGGGCAGGTTGCGGTGTGCCATCCCAAGCACATTTCTTGCTGTGAGTGTTAATTTTAACTGGTTGAGAGACAAAGAGTGAAGGCACAGAAGGATTCTCTGTAGGACTATGCATGACTGTTCTGCCCTTATTTTTATTTGGACCTCTGTCAAAGTAAAAGCAAGCATTTGCTGTCTGAGCTGGGTCCTCTCACTATGGCAACAAATACAGAGTATAGAGAACAGGAGAGCCTGGAAGGGAAAACAGGTTATGGAGAAATTATGCACTCAGGACAGTGATGCTGAGCCCGCATTTAATAACTCCATGAGACCCCCCCATCTTGGAGGCAGGGTTGCAGTATCCCACACCGCACGGTGCTCACCCAGTCTCCTCTCCACCTACCCACAACAATGTGCCAGCCACTCTCCTGTGCCAGCTGAGACAGCGCCTTTGCATCCTTATGGAGAAGCCCCTTTCTCCCGGGCACCACTGAGCTCCTCTGTGCTCCCCATCTTCCCAGGGTTTCTGAGGAGAAAGGCAAAAGAGCCTTCTTCTCTTAGTCATTCTTGGAAGGGAGGCGTTCATCCCACGGAAGCAAGAAGACTGTGTTTCTTTCATTTGCAATTAAAACACAGTTCTTAAGCACCACATTTTAACGCAGAAGTAAAATAAACAATAAGTCAACAAAAGCATCGTTTGTTAGCTGAGAGAAAACTGCTAAAGTCTGCCTTTGCTGCTCGATTTCTGGGATATGACAGAATCCAGTCAGTCCCTGGGTGCCAAGGATTCAAATAAAAAATATATACATAAAAACAGGCAGTTACTTCTAGCAGAAAGCCAGGATTCGTGCATGATAGGCTTTAGAATAGATATTACTCAGTAGCTGCATCTGCTGAAAGTCTGGATCTTTCCCTGGAATCTGTCATCTTATCTTCAAGCCACAAGCTGAACTGAGGGGTTTCTTAGGGACTGAGAGCTCTAAGGTGCTGCAGTAGGTAGGTAAAGGTGACCACAGGTTCTCAGGAAAGCTTAGACAGCCATGTGCAACTAAAACACTGAAAATGTATTAGCCCTATTGCCAGAACACTGCCAGTAATAGAATCATTTGTGCTTCTGGAGTTTGGATAACCTGCTTCACTGGGCTTATTTAAATTTGCTGTACACATCTCAATGCGCTGCACTTGGCCACATGCAGCTTCCCGTTCAGTTTGAAGCATGAAAGATTACATATGGAAAGCTGCAAGTGGGTGGTTTGTCCTGGGCAAGGGCCAGGGTTGTTGGAAGTGGATTCAAAAGGCATTGAGGAAACTTGTTCCTTCCCTGAACGCTACATGTGTTTTCCCATTCAATTCTTCCTCTGTTGGTCATTCTTTTGCTGGTGGAAATGCTCCATACTGAATTTCTGCACCTGTTACTCTCATAAAACACCAGAAATAACTTCCCTTGGTGTGAGAATGGGTATTCACAGTAGCAGCAGTCTGCAGACTATCAACCCTGGTTGAGAAGACACCCACTGTAATTGATAGATGAGGTGATTACCACCAGAAGCACTACCACAAAGAAGTGAAAAAAGGAGCTAAGTGCTGACGACATCCTGAAGTCAAGTGGCAACAAGAGCCACAGCATATCAGTCTTGCTTGTTAATTGCTGTGATTTGGTTCTGAGACAGCTGGAGGTCGGCAAGAAAGCAATTTGTTTTATTCAGCAGAAAATAAAAGTAGTTCTGGGATGTAATCCAGAAAATTCTTTTAAGACCTCACTTGGGCAAGGTCAGGCCTAAAGCTCATCATTTTATTTGGAAAACTGTTTTAATGAAAGATGGATGCTGCGGTGACTGTGAAAAAAATCCCCCTTCAGGGTTGCCTGTGACTGTAGTTTGAATAAGAATTAACCCTTGCAGTCTGGACAGCAGAAAGTGTGGCGAGACATCTGTTTACTCCTATCTTACTGTACGGACCTTGACAGGGACGATGGTGACAAGCAGGAAGGACAGAAGAGATGGTCAGATGTTGCCTAGAAATAAAATCAAAATGCTTTTTGCAGGGAGCACAGAGAAATGGGTCAAACAGGGAATTAAGAGGAAGCTTCAGAAAACAGATCACACACGAATAAAAAGAAAAACAAAAATCTCAACCAAATGCTGCTGACACTTAAGAAGGAAAAGGGGAAAAACAAACAAGGGGGGGAAAGGACCTAAAAATTTACTGTGGCCCATGAGAAAAAAATAGCTAGCCTTTCGAAGCTAGTAGAAACTGATCACTCAAACCGTCCATAGGTAAGAGCGGTTGCAAGACAGGTCTCTATATCTTTCCACATCCTCAGCTGCCTTCAGGAAATCAGTACATGTCAACTGAAATGACACCAGTGGAGTTTCTGGCCCAAAGATTTCAAATGGTTGTGATTAGCTGGCTGTCAATAGCAGATGTGTAACCGAAGTAAAATCCTCTCTAAAGGGAAGCTGCAAGTGTATCATCAAAACCAAATCACAGTGGAACTCAAGACAATTATTCACATTGACTCAGGGATGCTTGAGAAATCCAACTCAGACCTGGAGTCCTGTTTTTCAAATTGGAAGATAAAATATTTAGAACCAGAACCTGGGAAGCCTCATAGCTTTGGATGTGAGTAACACTTGCATGAAGCTGGGCCAGCTGTTCACATCCCACTTGAATGGTGGGATTACAGTGACCAATAGCCACATCAGCGAAGTTCTTTGTTTCTGGTATCAGAATCTGGTATCACTGTTATCTAGAGATAACGGTGATAACATGTGAGCATGATAACGGTGATAACGGTGAGCATGATCAAATGCCTTTCAGCAACTAAACCACAACTTCACATTTGAAATGCCATGTCAGAAGGAAATGAAGATGGGATGTCAGAGGTCAACCAACATATCCATTAAAGGAAACCTCCTGCTCTCATTGGAGAGCAAATGGCAAAATATGACAGAAAGCACAAAAGCTGCAGGAAGCAAGGTAAATCTTGATCAAGGACATTGATCTGGGGGACACTTAGAATCAAATCTGGCTGCCATGGCAATCTCCTATAGTTTGCCAAAGCAGAGTCATTAAATGGGACTTCAGTGACAGTGACAATGACAAGAGAGAAAGAATTTCTTCTCTCATTTTTAGGCCACTCCTCTTGGACAGCCAATGGACCTACATGTTGATGAGAACATGGGTTAGCAGGCAGACTGCATCACATGGGAACTGCATGCAATCAGCTCTGCATGCAGGGATGGTCCTTTATAGGACTCTGATTCTAGCAACAATTTCACTGAACTTAAGCACCAACCAAATGAAATTAAAAGTTGGAAATACCTGTTCTTTTCTATTTTGTCATCCTTTTACTTTGTATGTTATGAAGCTCTTCCTACACTTTTAAACAGTCTTGCTTTAGAGTATCTGCAATAGTTTCAGACCAGATGGAGTAACTCATTGACAGGCAATACTGTATAACAAGTGTCCAATAATTAATAATTAACTTGGCATTTAATAATTTGTTATAAAAATCATCATACACTAATTTACTGAAATTATGAATCCAACAGGCAATTCCAGATGTCTGCTATAGCTTGGCATCAGCTCATGTTCTTAATGTACTCATGGTACAGCATTTTCATTTTAAAAAAAGAGCTCCAGCAAAACTTTACTACCAAAATACACAGAAAAAAACCACCAGCTCTTTTCCCCACACGCAAATGTATTAAGCTTTTCTGTGCCATTAGAGAGTGTAGATCTTCTCTTGTGAAAGCTGATTTAGTTTTGTGTCTTTCTGATGGCAATCTTGCTACCATGTTCAGAGCTATGAAAATTTCTCTGTGCAACAGCAGTAGGCTCAAGTTTTATGGTCTTTAAGGTAAATCAGGATTTCTGGTCCATGGCCTAATAAGAAAAGCATCGTAACAAATATTACTACTGAGGTACAAAGCTTTTGAGCTATGTTGCACAGAATTTACAAATGTGGGCTTTTTCCCAGCGTATTTAGTGAAACCCTGACATCACAGCAGACATTCTTTTGAAAGGAGCAATACAAAATCTGTTCACATAACTATATGTGACCCTCATATGATTTTAGTATGATACCACTTCACAGGCTAGTTTGTAATACACATGTGAACCTACATTTGCATTGGGTTCATGACCCTTCTTGAGCCTAGAAGTAGGACCAGAGAACAATTACAAAAGCAGTCAGCACATTTCTTCAAACAAAGTGGCCAAGGCCCCCTTCCCTTAGCCCCAGTTTACCACAGAAGCATATCTAAGGGAGTTTCTGAGACATGGAGGAGCTTCAAATGCTTTTGACCACAGTTCCCAGATTACAGCACAAAGCACTAGTACTGGGCTTAATCCCAGCTGTGATCTTTTCAAAATGGTTTTGAGTCAGGTTAATTCAGAGCTCGGGACACATGCTCAGAGCAGCTGAACTTCTTAGTCACCTACGGATGCATAGCATTTCCACCAACATAGGGTGACTTCATTTTGACTGATGATCTAACAGCATCTATCAGTGCAGCAAAGTATCAGAATTCTTCAGACATGAAGAAAACCAATATCTAAAATGATGCTTGCAGTTCTCCTTAACAGATGTTTACATATCTGAGAAATGTCTGTGGACACTAATTAGATATAGTTAACTACACAGTTAGTGAAGAAAACTCCTATATGGGCACGCAAAGGCAGGGTCTAATAGCAAAAGCCTGCAATTAGAGCTCTGACAGCATATGGCAGGTTTGTTTTAGGGCATCAGGACATGGGCTTTCCCCTTTCTAGAGGGATTCTCCACAAGTGTCTCTGACATACCACCACTCCAGGCTCCCCACAACCAGAGCAGTGAAGAATGAGTGTCCAGGCCACGTGTAATACACAGCTTTGCTGTTGAAATACCATGAGCCCTTTGCAGTGTGTGATACTTCATCTCCTCCAGTTACAGAGTTCCATCTAAAAATGTCTGATGTTGCTTTAAAAAAACCCAAACAAACCAGCTCATCTCTCCCTCCTCAACATCATCAGCCCCAAAGGGAGCTGCGAGAAAACTCTGTGAGCATGATTCAAGTGTTTGCAAAGACTGAGTTGCTAAATGAGAGCTCGAGCTTTACGACTTCTCTCAAAACCCATGCTCCCGGGAAGGGAAGATTTCCCTTTCTCAGGCTGCCGGAGAAACCCTCCTTATGCCACTCCTCAGTGGAGCTCAGGCTGCACAGAAAAGCTTCCCTTAGCAGATCAAATCCTTTGCTTATGCAGTAACTCTGTGGGCAGGAGAGTCCATCCCAG